>JAMKCH010085070.1:0-186769 GCA_023653785.1 Ophioderma brevispina
CAACTTTTTATAGGTTTCAGTGAATGATCCCTATTTTTTTAGGAGCGTCGTTCACTGAAAGAAACCCCCCTTTTGCGTCATATCTCTCACCACCGCGCCGAATGTGACCTAGTTGTGAATCCCTGTCGTGCGGACATCCCGCATCACTTGAATGCCCTACCTGCATCAGCACCATGATGATCGTCATGTGCCAACGTTTTATAAAACGCGACTCTCCATCATTCACAATTGACATTCTTATTAATTAATATTTCTCATAACTTACATGCAAATGAATAACAAAAAGGCCGAATATTAGAATGACTACTATTGTCACGATATGTATAACACGTCTATGTTACTGTTTCTTCTGTGTGTATGGGGGGGGTAGGGCGGGGTAAGAATATGCATAAATACGTATTCGTTAATGTGTACAGATAGATACACAATTCAACGTACAGAATAGTAACCACAACCATCCATTCAGCATCCGCACACACACACCCCACACCTACACACACATACTACTATATACTTACATACATACCTACATACTACACACACATACATACATACACACACATATCCACATACACACACCCACATACAGCACATATATCAGGGTTCGGAAACTTCCGTAAGAAACCTATTTCTTCCGGAAAATGGAAGAAACTGGAAAGAAAAAGGTGTTTCTTCTTCCAGTTTCTTCCGGAAGAAACTGGAAGAAATTGGAAGAAACGGAAGAAATAAAGAAAATGTATCATGAACAACAACTAATTACACTGTATTCATCTGCTTTGCACTTCAAATCATCAAGGCTACTTTTATTTACTTTAAGCAAGCAATCTTTTTTTTTAAAATTAATGTACAAGTTTATATAGCATGTTAGTATATATACCTTGCAAGTATAAAGTAATTTGTTCGCAATTTTGTCAAATTATACAGATGGTAATTGTACCCATTTTCCAAATCTTCCCATGTGTCACATTTATACTATCAGCAGGTTTAATTGGTAGATGCAAACAATAAAAAACAAAGCTTTTAAATCTGTATGGTCAATTTGTTTAATTTTAAAATACAAACTCATAACAGTAGGGCAAGCAACCATTATTTTCTTTTTTGTTTAAATGTTTTGTATATCATATACTAATTTGTATTGCTTGCTATTGGGGAGAATATGGGTTAGGGAGACTTTTTAAAGAAATGAAGATGTTCAAGTCTTTACAAGGATTCTCTGCTTAGCCTTGGGGTGTGAAAAGTGTCTAATCAGTTTCTTTCTTTTCCTTTCTTTCCATTAATTTGTTACTATTAGGATCTTAGGCATCCATGGAGTATAATATTATGGGCAATTGCATGGGGTAGTATGGGGGTCCCTGAATGGTTATTTCAAATTATTTCACTGTATTTCATTCACTGTATATATAAAACCAAAAGTGTAAGTCATTGGCTTTAAATAAAGAATTTATTAAATACTTTTTTTTAGTTCTTCCGCTTCTTTCAGTGGAAGAAACTGGAAGAAAACCTATTTCTTCCAAGTGGAAAAAACCGCGGTTTTTTCCGACTGTGGAAGAAACTGGCGAACCCTGAAACTATACACACCCATGCGCAGACCGACCCACACAAGACAGACTCTAAACTAACCAATCTGTGAACAAAAGCTAATTATTACCTGCTGGAAACCAACTTTTTCAAGAATTTCGCGCATAGGCCTGAATGTCCCGGATAATTTGTTTGACCAACACTCGTCAGAAAACACCAACACAACACAAAAACGGGTTTATTAGTTCATTTCCTCCATAGACATTTGGAAATTGTGACTTTTCTGTCAAGTTTGCCACATTTATGGGGTGTACCTATTATGCCCACGTATTTTAAAGATGTGTCTGTTATACTAGAGTTTCCTGTTCAATTGAATTTGATATATCTACACGCTGTAAGTTGTTTTATTTTGTCGACTCACGTCACCAAATACCGCATTGTGAAAAAAGGTATCAGGCCAGGTGTGTTGTGTGGAAGTTTAGTTAATGTCCGCTGACTTTGTGACCAGCATGTACGCTTCACGTGTTCCCGTTGGGTACGCACTATTCCCACCACTTACCTTGCCTAAAACATGTAAAAACAGGAGCGTGGATGAGGAACTGTCTCCTGCTCCCAATTCTACATCACCTTCACCACATGACCATCATGCCCTTGTTACCTGCAGACAATCTCATCTTCGGCAAAAACACCAAAATCAAGTTTTCTTTCCAAGTTCTCTGCCAATTGTGCCTGTGCCGCTCGCTCTTTCTACGTGCGGTCGTGTTCACTCGCCAAGTGACACATCTATGGACCATGATGATGTTGATGCTGATAACCATCCACCATCTCTTAGACTCAGGGAACATTATGAGCAGAGAGCCAGGTCATGGCATTTTATGAGTGATAAACTGTCTTCCTCAGAAGATCCTGAAAAGAGAAAACAGAACAATGACGGAATCGCACCTGCAAGTGAACAATCTTCGGGATCGCCCGTATCCAGTTCACAGCTCAAGTTTGGAATAGAGCGGTTGCTGGCAAAAGATCCCGAATCAACTCAAACTCGAAAAGAAGGTTCCAGTTTTTCTGTCTATAGTAAGTATTTTATGGGCAAAACCCAATTAGACATTAATTTCTAAATAATGAAATTGTGAAATCATGCCCGTTTTACAATCGGCGTGTCGTTTTGTTGTTTTTGCATGGTCTTGGTAAGTGACCACCCAAGGTAACCCATAGAATTACAATTTCGTTAAAAACCCGAGCCCATTTATTATATAGTTTGGGCTTTTTCATTGGCTACCAATTGAATTAATCAGTGGATCTATATCTATTTCTATTAATTTTTTCGTCGCTGGTTGTAAATCTGTCACTTATTTCACTAACTTTAAAAAAAAAAAAAAAAAAAACAGAACAATGACGGAATCGCACCTGCAAGTGAACAATCTTCGGGATCGCCGGTATCCAGTTCACAGCTCAAGTTTGGAATAGAGCGATTGCTGGCAAAAGATCCCGAATCAACTCAAACTCGAAAAGAAGGTTCCAGTTTTTCTGTCTATAGTAAGTATTTTATGGGCAAAACCCAGTGCCAAAACAACTGTTTTAGAATTAGACATTAATTGCTATAATGAAATTGTGAAATAATGCCCATTTTACAATCGGCGTGTCGTTTTGTTGTTTTTGCATGGTCTTGGTAAATGACCACCCAAGGTAACCCATAGAATTACAATTTCGTTAAAAACCCGAGCCCATTTATTATATAGTTATAGTTATTAATCAGTGGATCTATATCTATTTCTATTAATTTTTTCGTCGCTGGTTGTAAATCTGTCACTTATTTCACTAACTTTGTAATTACGTTCTGGCTTTACATTTCCCCAAGGCAAAAAGAATAATGCAACCACGAAATACGCCAAGTTCTCGAGTTTGCTTGTAATCGATCTATTTCGCTAATTTATACTTCAAAAGTACAGTTTATCGCTCGTAAGAAAATCGCGAATGCAAACCCTCAAACTTTAAAACGGGAATGTAGCGAGATCAAGATCGCACAACCCGATGCAAAACGTTGTCAAAACTAAGGCGCGTGACCCATGATTTCTTCTCAGCTTCAAAGACGGCAAAGGCTGTTACAAATGCACGTTATCTTAATTAGAACTGGATAACCTTTTTTAGGCATTCTTAATCAATTTTGTATTACCTTCGGTCAATTTTCTCCAAACCAAGACGAAATTCCGAGTATGAATCTCATAATAATGCATAGGTTCGATTGAAGTGCCATTTACACTTAAACGGGCTTATTAAAACTGAAGGTATACCGTCTTTATTGAACAAGGTAAAACGGTACCTTGGAAGTTTTATAGCCCCAAAGTAGTTAAAAATTCCTTGATTTTGATTAAACTTGAATTTTAGTTTTTTCCCATTCTCATTGAAACTGATGTAATTGCTCATGCTCTTCATGATGATCAGCGTGGCTGATCGAAACACGTTTACTTTACAAAAAATATTAAAAAGCTGCATCGTGCGTTGATCTGTGCAGCTCGCTGTCTAATCTATGATTGTATGATTACACGCTTTTAGATGTCACACGTGAATGCAAGTGAAATTCATTTAAAAAAAAAAAAAAAAAAAATTTCTGTAAAATTACTGTCAAAGTTCCGTTAATTGACAGAAATTTCTGTAAATTTACCCTAAAAATGTCTGGAAATACTGCTGCCAGAAATTTCCGTAAATTTACGGATTTTTTTTAACAGTGTACCGTCTTTATTGAACAAGGTTAAACGGTACCTTGGAAGTTTTATAGCCCCAAAGTAGTTAAAAATTCCTTGATTTTGATTAAACTTGAATTTTAGTTTTTTCCCATTCTCAATGAAACTGATGTAATTGCTAATGCTCTTCATGATGATCAGCGTGGCTGATCGAAACACGTTTACTTTACAAAAATATTAAAAAGCTGCATCGTGCGTTGATCTCTGCAGCTCGCTGTCTAATCTATGATTGTATGATTACACGCTTTTAGATGTCACACGTGAATGCAAGTGAAATTCATTTTTTTGGGGGGGGGGGGCTCACTCGACATCTGAATAAGATATTTCCACCTGGCACGTTCAAATCTACGTCTCACGTATAATTTCTAAAGGTGTATATTTTATCTGGACGAGATGTAACACCTAGGCCTAGATTATCATAGAGCGATAACAGTACCGTGTACCTCTAAGCCTGCACTGCAGTTTATATCGGAAATAATCGGCATGCAAAACAGCCAGCAAACACTTAACCAAGTTAATGGCTAAAGCTCGTCTACTGAAGGTATAGGACGTGTTAATTTAGTAGCACTAAAACGTTAAAATTGCGAAGATATTTATTAATAACACAATACCATCACTGTTAGGACGCGCTTTTAATATAGTTAACGTAACCATCTTCGTAATTATAACACTCCGTATACCTTCACTGAATGAAATAGTTTTAAGGGTTGCTCTCACATTTGTATTTTGGCTGTGCATCTGTAAGATTAGTTGGTCGCCGTGCATGTACCAAATTTGAAATCCTAGGCGCTTGTTAAGTGTTGCATTACCAGATTTGATTTAACTTATTGTATACTATATATATATATATAGCATTATATTATTCCTTTTATTTGGTAAGTTACTAGTATTCTTCGTTTCGCTCTTAATGGATTTAATAAGATGTTAAGTTTTTCATAGTGACTGATTTTAATAGAACAAAAAAGTGATCTGAATTGGATCACTCTATATGCATACAAATTACTCATCACTAAATATTTATTGTGTTAATTACACATCTACACAGCAAATAAAACCAGTCCTATCAAGATGCGATGTCCGTCTCCTTATGTTTCGTATCAGTACCTCTGGACTCCAAAACCACTTCCCGCTGAACATTACGCTCTGCTTTCAAGAGACTATTTACAAAAAAGTATGGCGGCATTACCAGATACTGCAGAACTTTACTTTCATACCTCAAAGCCTTCTTTGTGGACAAGACAACAGCCTAAAACCAACCTTGGTAAATACTGAATTCTACATTGAAGAAGAGTACTAACAATTATCGGATTTTTGAATTAATTTTTCGCTTCTGTATTTTTTTTTCCGATTTTGTTGTTGAATTGTTTTCTTATTTCACCACCACGATGTCTGTGTCTGTTGTTGTCCTTATTTCTCGCGTATTGGCCTCCTGTCAGTATTTTTCAATTTATTTTTAACCTTATTTGATACTTCCTCTAAGGGGTATATTGTATGTTTGTGAGAAAGCCTGATCTCACGAGTTAGTATAGATGCCCTTCACTTTGTCTTTACTTTAAAAATTTCTATTAATATTTAATAATCTTCTATTGGCAATATAAGCAGTTGGCATTTGATGGTACATGTATCGTGCAGCGGTGTAGTATTATTTTGTATGTATGTATGTAATGTATGTATGTATGTATGTATGATGTATGTGTGTGTGTATGTATGGTGTGGGTATGTATGTATGTATGTATGTATGTAGTATGTATGTATATGTATGTCTGTATGTATGTATGGATTAGGTCTGTATGTATGTATGTATGTATGTATGTATGTAGGATCTTGGGCATCTGGCAGCTAGTGGTATCACAAGTTCTTGTATAGGACCCGGTCTTCATGTATTATGATAATATCGGAATTTATAAGTTCAATGAATGTCAGAGTCGCTCATATCAGTGGAACCATCATCAGAAGGTGATTTCTGTTATGAAAATACTGGACATTTTAACAAGAAAGGGTTCAATTCTCATGTTTTAACTATGCAAAGAAATGCAAGTCGATTATCAACATGATACTATATGGTATCAGACGGGACACACGGTGGCATGCGAGCATCTGGCTTGTTAATGTGGAAGTCGGACAAATCGGTTTTACTCCTAAAGAAGCTCAACGAACACTAAATAAAGCTGGACACATCCGCCTTGATTCAATGTTTTGTGGTTTTTATCCGGTAGGCACTGGTAAAGAAAATGAAAGCCTGCAAGTCACAGATCCACACAAGATTTTAAAATACCGATTTTGTAATGAGTACACTAACACACCACAACCAACCAAACTGCCATCATGACAATGAATGTCAGAATTGCCCACACTTAGAATCAGAATCACACAAAAATCCGATCTTTCCCACGGATTTTGTTCTCTGTTCTCAACCAACATGTTCCCGCACTGTGTGATATGAATGATAAACCAAAAAAATAACAAAAAAAGTTTCACGAATTTTAAACATGAAACATCTGTTTATTGGTCTTCCTTTTATAAAAGAACATTAAATAACTACGTTTTGAATTCTCGTATATGATCTTGACAAGAATCGAGAAAGCGATTAAAGATGAATGAGATGGATCCCCCAAATGAGTCCCACTAAACAACCATCTGTTTTTAATGAGAACTCCGATCAGAGAACAAATCTGAGCGTGACTTTTTTGCTTTACGTATAGCTCCAACCCATTAAGCATAAGGAAAATATAAACGAAACCAACGAGGAAACTAGATTTCGCGGGTATCGGCTTTCGCGCTCGCTATATTCAAAGAATATAAGCTGTGGGGCCGCACATGAAAAAACTTAACAATTTTTGACACACACATCCATACAAAACACACACACACCACACATACATACACACCCACAACGGATTGCTAAGTGGTCCTGCAGATATAGCTGGCGGCCCACAAAACGGGCATAATTAGTCATATTTACACTCTGTATCATGTGCTTATTCCTTATCGGATAAAGAAATTGATATTAACAGACTAGTTGCGAAGAGGGGAATAATGAATTATGCCAAAAAAGATAAAAAACTTTTGTCTCCTGAGGAATTGATGAGGAACATAGGTGATAGGCCTACTTTCCACGAAATAATATGGTATCCGTATCAAAAAAGTGCACTCAAAATCACGATGTTATCGATTGGAGTTATAGAAATCACACAAGCACGCTATATACAGAAGGTAAGTGTTTCATGAAGAGGTCTAGCAAAAAAATATGATTAGGAGTATTACCGTCATGCCATAGTAGAAATGTGTTTCAATATGAGTGCTACTCTAGTTTTCTTAAATAGACAATCAAGATTTAACCTCTAATAACATGTTTATGATAGTCAAACCTTTCAATTTTGAATGACAAAAACAGGCGGAGAGAGGATACCTGTCGCAATGCTTCTACCGGTTTTGGTCTAAACAACGTCCTCTATTTTTGCTATGGAAAAGTATGTTTTTTTTCTCTGAATGTTGGTGTTTACATTTATTTTTTACTTGCAATTTACAAACAAAAATCATTGATTTCAAAATTGTTTACAGTCTTGTTCTGATATCCCGAAACGCAGATGTCGATTGCTGGTTAGTAATCAAAATGATGACATCAAATCAAAGTACAAGCACGGAAAAAGCTCGTAAAACAAGATTGCATCTTCGTCATTTTTCAGGTATTGGTGGACCATGGGCGTCACACAACACCCAAATTAACCACGGTGAGGTTAAAATTAAAAATGTACACAAGTTCTAAACCGAGCTAGACATAAACTCCCGGGACCGTTCCCACGGTACGCACCTAGAATGAGAAATAAAGGGTTTGCGGTGTCATTCTATGGGGTGAATAAATGTGTCCGAGGCAGAAAAACTAAAATATGGGCGAGTCGCAGCATAGCCGAGAACATTATTGAGAGTTTTCTGGCCGAGGATACAGTATGAGACCATAAATGACACTTGAAACCCTTCTATTCTATTCTATTACCTAGAACAGCCTTCATGGTATAGAAATGCATTGGCGACCCATTATTGCAGAAGAATCGGCAGTAAACTGACCCAATCAGAAAGCTGCATTGTCAATAATGGGGAGCAGATGGTATGAATAGAATGCCGGTGTGTGGTCGCGTGCATCATAGATAGGGTAGGACACGCTAAATCCGGAAGGCTACAGAAATAAGTCTTAGTACCGGGAGATTTTGTAGTTTAAGCCTTGGGATCTTAGAAAGCCTGAGAGTTTATGCAAATAAAGAAATTACTGAAACTATCATTCATAGTATTTTGGTATCTCAAATATGGATAATCCAAAAAGATGAAGTTTGGTATCATTTTGAAGCTTATAACGTCCTTTACAACCTTCAAGGCAAGGAATTTTGACATAGAGAATGCATAGTAATTGGCTATGTTGAGAGTTATCTACGATATGTTTTAGAGTGACAGTTCAAAGATTGAAACCCTAAAATTAAAGGGTTTTTTTTAAATTCAAATCCTTGTAAAATGAACGTATAATCCAAATATACAGGCCTGAAAGCTTCCGCTAGGAAAGCGGACGGACACCTGTAGTCTCCTTTCGGAACTTGCATAGATAAATTTATTGCTCTTCCATCAATACTGGTTATCAGTCCAATGGTAGACCCGTACTATGGAGGTTGTCGGTGCGAATCCGGCCAAGCGCATATGTTTTTTTTGTCAACGATGTTTTCACCATTTTTAAAAAAAAAAAACACCCTTGTCTACCTGGATAAATATGTCGGTAAAATTTCAATCATTGTGAATTACCATAATGAAGTATACGTTCTAATGCCTTACCGCTGGCAAGTGAAGGACACCTTACACCATACAGATTAATCTATCGACTCTATCACAACCCTGGCTTGTTAGCTCAATGATAAGAGCGATGTGTTTTGTTTGTCAGAGGGATCCAGACAGCGCACGTGTTTTTTTTTCAAAAACCCCAGGGAACTAGTAGTAAAAAGATATGTTTATTTACAATTACAATTTCAACGATTGTTAAAATTGGAAACTTTTCAGAATTCGACATCCAAAAAGAGTTCGGTGTTTGTTATTATACTGATTTTGTGTGAAAAGATAGGACAAAATAGTCATTATGTAATTTGTGCATTTTTGGTCGCTGAAGTAAAGTTCCCGCAAATACTTCAATACTTTGCATACAGAAGCTTTGTAAACTGAAAGGCACGGGTTTGATGGAAGTTCATGAAACTAGAATAGACTTCAAGTCACTTGGAATGCCCCTTTGATTCGAAACAAGATTTTAATTCACTGAGATTGAAAAAAAAATACACCGGATATTTGAAGTGAAGAATTAAAATAAAGCAGGAAATAAATTGAGAATGCTAGGAAGTACTATCATTCAAAAAAACGAGATGAAAATGGTAGTGGATCAAACGCTTTCTAAGTAGCCAACAAGATTTAGCGCTATTTGAAGTTTTAAGACAAGAACTATTTCCGATTCCCTTCTTCCTCTTTGGAAAGTGAATAACTATAGTACACAAGCCCTTCGTGTAATATAGTCATGCACGTTCCAAAATATGTTTAGCAATTAAAAACATTGAAAAACTTATTTTTGTTTCATCTCGGAAATGCGCTTAAAGCTTAGTACAATGAAAGTGTTTGATTGCTGAATGTTATGTATTAAACCTGTTAAATATGTTTGTTAACTATTAAACGGTTACGTTTCAAAGGAAGAGCCAAAAAGAGACTTCCCATAAAAACTTAACTTTTTACACCAATGTAAAAAAAAACAATAATTATTGCAACAAATTTGATTTATGTAGTACCTTTAAATACCCTAGCACACACACCGCGACGCGGCGAAGCTACACCTTTTTAACAAACTAGGCAGCGGCGACAGCGGCGAGTGCTAATTATTGCCTGACAACTGGCTTGTTTTGAAAACAGTGTTTTTTATTGCGAGTGTTTCGTCGGTGGCGGTAAACCTAATTACAGCCGCAAACTTCTACGTCCGACAGTTAGGCCTACTCATGAATATTGCTACTCTACTGGTATGATTTTTTATATTGCAACGTTTAGCATGATGTATTTCTTACAAGTAGCGACCTTTGGTGAAGTTCCAATTGAACACATTGAAGATTTTCCCCCATTGTGATCGTGTCGAGCTGTTATAGCCCGTTGAGATCATTTTGTATCACACGACTAAAGGAAGGGGTTTGGACTCAAAAATGAACCACCGTCTACCAGTTTATAAAAAGTTGCCAGCGGCGACAGCGCGAGTTCAACCTTTATGAAAGTTGCAGCGTCGATAGCTCGAAATTGGACCTTTAAAAAGTTGTGAATGCGGCCGACCGCGCGAAAGCTCCAGATTTTTTAGGCAACAGCGCGACATCGGGGGCAACAGCGGCTAAAGATGTGGTTCTAAGCCCGTTGAGTCTTTTGGTATCAAAAAAGACTAAGGATGGGGGTTTGGACCCCCCCTCCTCATTAAAATTGGGCAGCGGCGCAGCGCGAAGCTCCAGAATTTTAAGGCACAGCGGCGACAGCGGCAACAGCGTGAGTGATTGTTGTTCTGGTCCATTGATTCTTTTTAATCAGAGGACTAAGGAAGGGGTTTGACCCCCACCCATCCTACCTGTTTTAGAAATTGGTCATCGGCGACAGCGCAATTTCCAACTTTATGAAAAGTTGCAGCGCGACAGCGCGAACTTTGACTTTTAAAAAGTTGGAGGACGCGGCGACATCGCGAGCTCCAGATTTTGTAGGCACAGCGGCAACAGCGCTAATGATGGTTGTCTAAGCCCTTGATTCCATTTTGTCATCAAAGACTAAGGAAGGGGTTTGACCCCCCACGTCCTCCTGTTTAAAATTGGGCCGCGGCGACCAGCGTGCGAAGCTCAGATTTAAGGCAACAGCGGCAAAAGCGTGAATGATTGTTGTTCTGTTCCATTGAGTCATTTTTTCAGAGGACTACGGAAGGGGTTTGAACCCCCCTCTACCTGTTTAAGAAATGGCCAGCGGCGACAGCGCAATTCCCTTTATGAAAAGTTCCAAGCGCGACAGCGCAATAGACTTTTAAACAGTCCGGTTCGGGACCGGCGAAATTTGACCTTTAAAAAATTCAGATTCGGCGACAGCGCGAAATTGGACCTTTAAAAAAGTTGGAATGCGGCGACAGCGGGAGCTCCAGATTGTAGGCAAAGGGCGACAGCGGCATCAGCGCTAATGATTGTTGTTCTAGCCCATTGAGGTCAATTTTGTATCAAAAGACTAAGGAAGGGGTTTGGACCCCACTCCTCTGTTTTAAAATTTAAAAATTGGGCATCGTCGACAGCGCGAAGCTCCATATTTTACAGGCAACAGAGGCGACGCGGCAACAGCGTGAATGATTGATTGTTGTTCTGGTCCATTGAATCATTTTTATCAGAGGACTAGGAGGACTAAGAAAGGGGGTTTGAACCCCCCCACCTCTACCTGTTTAGAAATTAGGGGGCAGAGGCGACGCGCTAGTTCAACCTTTATGAAAAGTTGGCGCGCGACAGCGCGAAAAGGACCTGTTTAAAAAAGTTTGGACGCGGCGACAGCGTGAAGCCCCAGATTTGTGGCAACAGCGGGCGACTGCGCAACAGCTGCTACTGAGTGTTTGTTCTAGGCCCATTGAGTCATTGTATCAAAAGACAAGGAGGGGGTTTGGAGCCCCCCCCCCTCCTCCTCCGTTTTAAATGGGCAGCGACGACGCGCGAAGCTCCATATTTACAGGCAACAGCGGCAACACGAGAAGTTTTGTTGGTTGATTTAGTCATTTTTTATCAGAGGACTAAGGAAGGGGTTTTCCCTTACCGCTACCGTCATCAATCGCGAAGCTTCATTCCTTTTGCAGCACAGCAGGGCGCAGCGGCAACACTGCGAATGTTTAGGTAAGTTCTAAAACACTGGGTCATTTGATCAGAGGACTAAAAGGGGGTTGGACCCCTTCACCCAACCTTTGTTTAAAAGTTGGGCAGCGGACGACAGCGCGAACTCCACCTTTATGAAAAGTGACTGCGTCGACGGCGCGTGAAAGTGGACCTTTAAAGAAGTTGGGATGCGTGACAGAGCGAAGCTTCAGATTTACAGGCAACAGCGGCGACAGCGTCACCAGCGCGGATTTCTAAGCCCACTGGTACAGTTTAAGGAGACTAGGACAATTGGATGTCTTATCCCTGTCGATTATAGAGGATGGTAAACACTTGTGCAAGTTTTATACTGTACGCAATAAATCATAAGGCAGCTGTTTGGTTAGTACATTATGAGTACTTCACAAAACACTGCCATAATGCTTTATTCCATCCATTTGTATTTTGGGGCATAAATCCGAAATTGTCATGACTTGCATCTTGGGTATTAAAGGGGTATGGCCTATTTGTACGTATATATACATTTTGATATAATCTTGATAGATTCGCCATTACTCCAAAACCCCCATCTATTAAGTGACTTCGGCAAATTGAATCTTTGAAGAACGACCCACCCAAGTTCACACCCTTGTGAGAAAATATGCCTCAATTTTTTACAAACATGTTCAATATCTCCATTTTATCATTACAATATGGTTTTACATTAAGGATGATATCTTTAAAGGAACGACCCATCTTCAACCCTTATTGTGGTTAAAAGTTTTTGAGAATGATCAACTTTCAGAAAACAAGTAGAGGTGCATTTCATGACCGCATAAAGCTTGGGGCCCCTGTAAATATTTATTGCAGGTTAAGAAATTCACTTTCACCCTTGCCTTGTTTGGGAAACACATTAGAATGATTGGCCGCGGCGACGCGCAGAAATTAAAAAAATCGATGCGGCGAACGCGAAGCTCCAGATTTTGATATGGGCAACAACTTAGGAAGTGTATTAAAATGATCTTGTTTTCCTAAAAAAGGATAATAATTGAGTTTGCGCATGCGATAAATTATGTTCGAAATATTTTAATTGCGGGTTGAAGAATGATTTCACTGCGATGGGCGGGTACGAATGGGTTTAGAAGACCATTTTAAATTGGCGGTTAAAGAACGCTTCACTTCACCCTTGCTTGTGTTTTGGACACACGTGTTAAGAATGTTGCAACTTAGAAGGAACAAGCATTAAGTCTTTGTTTCTAAGGGATAATAATGAGTTTTTTGTAGCGATCATAATTTGAGTATTGTTTTTAAGAACGATTCAAAATATTCCCACACTTAAGTACATTGGATCCACTTAGAAGGATCATTAAATTGAATCTTTCTTTACGTTCACCCTTGTGCGTTTTATTCAGTCTGGTTATGTCGAGGCGATGCCAGTAAAATTATGTTTAGAAACATTTTAAATTTCGGGTTAAAGAACGATCAACTTCACCTTGCTTGACTAGTTTAGAAAACATGCTCCATGTTTAAAGACGTTTTTAATATTGCCTTTGTAGTTACATCTGATTTATATTAGAAGGATTAATTTTAAAGAACGCCCATCTTCACCATGGCAAACATTTTATTAGCAGGTTAAAGAACACTTCTTTCAAGACCACTCACCCCATTTCATCCGTGGTTTAAAAACATGCTAATGTTTCCAAAACTTTTCAATATCTTTACAGTGTGGGATTATATCATGTTTTATATTAAGAAGGAATATCTTAAAGAACGACCCCTCTTTGCCCTTATGAACAGTTTATTTACGGTTTAAAGAACTTCGCCTTTGCGTGTTTTGGAAACACGTTAAGAATAATTCAATTTAGAAGGATCATTGAATTGAATCTTTGAAGAACGATCCATCTTCACCTTTGTTTAGAAAACATGCTCAATGTTTACAAAACATGTTCAATATCTACAGTTTGTTTATATGAGAAGGATATCTTTAAAGAACGACCCATCTTCACCCTTGTAAACATTTTATTTGCGGGTTAAAGAACGATTCAACTTCACCCTTGCTTGGTATGAAAACACGTTAAGAATGATTCTACTTAGAAGGATCCTTAAATTGAATCTTTGTTTTACCTTCACCTTTGTGTGTTTTATTCATGATTGAGTATTTGTTTTCTAAAGAATGAGTTACAAATATTCTAAATTTTGACTAGAAAACCTGGTAACTTTGTTTTCTAAAGGAGGATAATAATGGAGTTCACGATGCGTGTAAATTATGTTTAGAAAACATTTTATTTTTGGGTTATAGAACGATTCAACTTCACCCTTGCTTGTTTTGGAAACACGTTAGGAATGATTCAACTTAGAAGGATCATTAAATTGAATTTTCGTTTCCAAATATTCTAAATTTTGACTAAAAAGAAAACCTGGTAACTTTGTCAAGAAGAGCGTAGAAAACACGTTAATTGCGTTTACAAAACATGTTAAATGTTAAGAATTTGTGTTTAAAGAACGACCCACCTTTGGGTATTGGTATTTAGAAAACATGTCAATTGCGATGCGAGTAAACTATGTTTAGAAAACATTTTCATTGCGGACATTTTAATTGCGGGTTAAAGAACGATTCAACTTCATCCTTGCTTGTTTTGGAAACGTTGAGAGTGGTTCGACTTAGAAGGATCATTAAATTGAATCTTTGTTTTCTAAAGAAGGATGTAATGGAGTTTTGTAAGGATCATAATTGCGATGCGAGTAAATCATGTTTAGAAAACATTTTCATTGCGGGTTGCGGACATTTTAATTTCGGATTAACGATTCAACTTCACCCTTGCTTGTTTTGGAAACAGGTTAAATTAACAGTGGTTCTACTTAGAAGGATCATTAAATTGAATCTTTGTTTTCTAAATAAGGATATAATGGCGTCTTTGTAAGGATCATATTATTGAGTATTTGTTTTCTAAAGAACAATTTCAATTGCCAGAAAACCTGTAGTCTTTATCAAGAAACCTTGTAGTCTTTATCAGAAGAGTGGACGAAAAACATGTTAATTTGCGTTAAAAAAACATATTAAATGTAAAGAGTTTGCGTTAACCCTTTGGACTCTGGCCACTTTTGTATACGTTTGTAAACCATAGGGCCTATACCACTGTTAAAAATAAAACTTGTAAAAAAAACAGGCAATTTGAACTGGCAGGCTGAGCGACTCCACTACATGCAGACAACGTAAAAAGAACTGGAGGCCGTTAAAAAATTTAAAAATACGAAACCATTGAAGGGGAACGTAAATAACGCCCGTGTTCGTAAATGTGTAACCCCAGGGGCGGGGGGGGGGGGCGTTGGTAGGAGTGTGAGTTTGATGTAAGTGTGTTGCGTTGTAAGAGGTGGGTTACGTCCTAAAATATCAGCCTTCAAACGTTATTGTTGGTTGTTGACTTAACTTAAAAATATTAAGAATAAACGTTATTACAATTCTCTGACCAATTTTAAACGTTTGTAGCGATGGCATATACAAACGTTGTATTTACGTTACCACGTGTTGTAAAAGAAAGTTATATTTTGGCAAACAATTGAGAAAAAAAGGCAATAAACAAGGCAAAAACCAAAAACGTTGAGAATAAAGATTTAAAACAGTTTGTACACTTTGTTGATATGGTAATGTACACATTTTACGTATACCAATTATAAATAATCATATGAAATAAACTTATACATACCTTACATAGATTCGAACCTGGGCCTTCTTAACATTTTACAAGTCCTAAACCTTATCCCACTCCACTCCATGACTTTATAAGGTGCAAACGAGAGATTTCAACATTAAACAGGTGTCCCGAAAAATGTGCACACAAACAAAAATCTATTTTTGCACGTATGTAAAGCTTTTATCAGAAAAGTCCCATGTGAAAGGATTAAGCTGAAAATATTTTCTTTGGTACAAAAATTTGGCAATTTCTAAATTTTGTATGGAGCAAATACAAAATTCAGCCATGTTTGATCTGGAAATTGGATGGCAAAATCGATTTGGGTTCACTTTCAAGGCATTCTGTAACCAAAGACAAGTTAGGAAATATATTGGGGGTCTTACTTATATGAAATTCACTAATTATGACACAAGTATGGGTGTCTAAAATCTCTCGTTGCACCTTTAAATGCTAAAATCAAATTCTATGTGGTGTGTACTACTTTTTTCAAATTAACCTAATATAATCAAAAGGAGGAAAAGAGTTTTTTAAAACTCTTTTTTAAAAATGATAGGGAAAATAAGATTTTGGCATTTTTAAATGACGTTACTACTTACGACGTTATTTAACCCATTTTATAGGTCAAACAATTTTCATAGTTCGTATTCTTACAATTAAAACAGTAAAATTAAAAAAACGGTAATGTAACGGAACTATATATGTCGCGTATAAATACTACCTTTTTTCAAAATTGTATTATTTTTGTAGCCACTGTTTATTTACATTTTTTCTGCTTCCAAATGTAATATTATGTTTAGATATAGGTAATAAAGTCGTGAAGTATTGAATAATTTGGGTTTATACCGCATTTGAAAGGTAAAGTCTGGTAAAATTAGGACATTTGTTAACAGTGTGGGTTTGTTTCGACTCATAAATAGCCATTTTTTCATGCTAATCTGAATGTGCCCGGAAATGAAGACTTTTTAACGCAAAAATTTGTAATTTTGACCGGCCCACCTTGAGTCCGCCGTTAGTTTTTTTCTCACAGGATTAAAGAACGACACATCTTCACCCTTGTTTGTTTTTAAGCCCCAGTACAAACTGGGAGATACGAACAGGTTAAACAACTCGATGCGACTAGTGGCGATTGGCAAACGCAAGCCGTCTTCGGCAATCTTAAAAAAGGTGTGCCACTGATCGGTGACGATCGCGGGCTGTGGCAGATAGTCGCACATGTCCCTCTGTCGCAGAGAAGGGTTTTTCGGTCCATGTTCAAAAACCTTTCTGCGATTGAACCAAGGTTTGACCGTCACATACAATCGCCTACAATCGAATTTGGTCGTGCGTGTGGAACGTCAAGTCGTATGTAGTCACCGACTATCGTACGATTGGTCATTGTTTTAGAGTGGTGCGACTAATAGCACGATTGGTGGAGACTAATGTACGACATCCTGCGATGTCCCTGCGATTAATCGCACGTAGATAGACCAATCGCGCGCTATGTGAGGACCGTTGTGCCACCAACTGTCAACCACCAAGGACTGTTTGGTAGCCACGTTGTTGCCACCTAGTCGTGTGTTTTGTGTGTGTTTCGGGTTTGTTTCGTGCCAGTTATCGTATATGATCGTAGATGCATTTTTTAAGTGTGACTGCTAACAAACACGATTGACACCAAATCTTACGATGACCTGGATGCTCGCACGATTTCTCAATCGGCGGGGCAATCCCATGCAATCGCCTTTCCAGTGTGACTGGGGCTTTAGAAAAACATGTCCAATTGCGATGCGAGTAGAAAACCATTCTTCACTGCTTGTGACATTTTAATTGTGGGTTAAAGAACGATTCAACTTCACCATTGCTTTGTTTTAAGCCTCGTCCCCCAGAACCCCAGATTTGTCTGGATTTATAAAATGTTGTCAAAATTTGTGGCAATCAAAGAAGACTATTTTGCTTTCTCATGTACCTTGTGAAATCTTAAGGCTAAGGATGTTTAGTTTGGAAAGTTATGAGTGAAAACGTATCCCAATCGTGCGGGCCATCCGTCACCCTTGTTGTTTAGAAAAACATGTTGTTAGAAAACAAAATGAATCGCAGTAGTTTATGTTTTCGTCATTTGCGTTAAGAAGGATAAAATTTATTATTTATTTTTTTAGAAAACAATGGCAAATGATAAGTGTTTGTTTTCGTTTATTGTGTTACAAAAATAGAATTATTAACATATATGAAAGTAATGTTTTTTAATTTATTAAAGTTTTTTTTTTAATATTAAAGTTGCTTTTAAAAATATCAACCCGTATTTGTTCAGAAAAAAATGTTAAATACGGCGAATCGGGAAATGTTTGGAAAACATTTTATTTGTGGAAACAATTGTGGTATGGAATTTAGAATGACTCATTTTCACCCTGTTTTCCGGTACCGAAATTTTTATAGATTGGCGACAAACCCCCTGAAAATCCGGCGGCTTGGTTAACTTGAAACTAATTCCTACTGTGATAATGGCCGCCGAACTTGCATTTCTGCGTGATTAACTTGAAAATGAACTTTAAAAATTTAACTCTAAAAATCTCGCAAGATCATATTTTACCCGCCACCACTTGTATGAAGGATACATTTAAAGGACCAAAATACGATTACTATCATTCAAAAGGCGTCCCCCCTGCCGGCCGTATTAAAATAGCTTAATTTAGCCACGGTTGTCGCCCTGCATGAGTAAAACCCCCATCTTCGCATTCCGAAAGCCGTGGTTTGTATCATTCACTCTTGGCAGGTCATATGAGCAAACATCTTCAGTCTTGCGCGGTCGCCGGTGTCGCCGCTGCACGTACAGGCAACAGCCACAGCTTCACGCTCGGTAAGAGAAACGCGATGTCCTACTAAGTCATGCAATGGTAACAAAAATCCCAACTTTATTTTTTTAAATTAAAAAAAAAAACCGGGAAAAAAGCCAAAATTCACCGAAATAGTACAAATCACGCTCAATCTAATTAAAACCGAACGTTCATGGGTTAAACCAAAACACAACTTTATTGAAAAAAAACAAACGGGGAAAGGCCCATCAAGAACCAAAATCGTATAAATCACATCTAAATTTAAACTTTTAACTATTTTCTCCCCCATTTGCCCATTGATAAGCAGCACACCGCCGAAAAGGAAAAAACCGTGAAACTTCTGAAGTTCTGGGGTGTCCCGCTGTCGCCGGTGCACGTGTAAAACCATAGTTTCACACTCGACGTAATTCTCCATACAAAATCTCAACTTTATTATAAGCAAACGGGAAACGGCCAAATACCAAAATTACAACTCTGCTCAAAATTGTAACAAAAAAACCCAACTTATTGAAAAAAACGAGAAAAGGCCAAAATAGACAAAAATCGTAACAAAATCAACATCTGAATTTAAAATTTAACTATTTCCCTACCTCAGAGCCCATAGGTGAGCACAAGAAAAAATGTAAACTCCTGAAGTCTGGGGTTTTGCCGCTGTCGCCCCGCTGTCGCCGTTGCCCGTGTTAAACAATAGCTTCACACTCGATGTTTACGCCATAACAATAATCCCAACTTTATTAAAAAAAACGTGGAAACTGCCAAAATCAGTCCAATAGTGTAAAATTTCAGCTCAAATAGTACAAAGCAACCTCAATCTAAATTAAAAACCGAACGTTCATGGTTTATAAAACTCAAACTCCAACTTTATTTAAAACAACGGAAAAAGGCCAATTAGCCAAAAATATCGAGAAAAGGTCAAAATTTAGCCATTAGTAGAAATCAAGCTAAAAATAGAACAAATCAAGCTAATCATAGAACAAATCAAGCTCAGTCTCAATTAAACTCGAACATTCGTGGTTTAATAAAACACATCTTTATTAAGAAAACAAAACGGGAATCCAAATCGAAAAAAAAATCCTAAATTTAAACTCGATGTTTCATAGTTTTCTTTCTTTCATTGTTCATATTTAAATTGAAATAAACTATATTGTTTTCTTATTTCGACACGGTACAATCCAGGTAGGCCCTATAGGCCCGACAGCTTCGCGCTGTCGCCGTTGCCTGGGTTTTTTAAAGGTTTGGCTTCGCGCTCTCGCCGTTGCCTGGGTTTTAAAAAGGTTTGGCTTCCGCGGCGGATAAATGTGGTAGGGTATTCTAAAGTTTAGCCGCGCAATCTTTATGATTACGCAAACACGCGCAATATTATGCGCAGTTATTTGTAGTCATGATACGCGCGCGTTTTATACCTGCGTTCTACAACTGTTTTGGTACACAACATGATTATTATTATTTGTATAAAATATTTGTATTGTACCTGAAGAGCCGAAAGGCGAAACTCGAGGAGTGCATTAATACTCTGCTGCATAATCACTACAATACTTGTCGTGTTGATTTTTTGTCTACTAACATGTCTATGTACTTCACACTGTGTTGGACTTCTCCCTTCGTTTTACTATAGATATTTATATATAGAGAGAGAGAGAGAGAGAGAGAGAGATAGATAGTGGACTTGTTCTTTCAAAATTGTAAATAAGAAAGAAATCCGAAGCTGTAATACTTTGTCGCATTTCTTAAGGAAAACCTTTTTACATTGTAGGCATTTGAGTACCCTTTTCCTGTGTGTATGAATGTTTTAGTGATTATTTTTAGGACCTGGTCTACTTAATATTCACAGAATTGGCATCTCTTAGATGGCTTTGCTCATGAGAATCCCTATTCCAACTGGTGCTACATATCTTGTTGCAGTATTTACAATTTAACTTGCCCTGAGTATGTTTCGTCTCGTGTTTCTCTTTGTTCTCTATTTGAAAGAACCTCTTCTCACAAAACTGACACTGAAGACGCTTATCAGCATGTGTCATTTCATGTTTTCTCTTGAGGTTACCCGTTCTAAAACTCTTACCACAATATTGACACATGTGACTTCTTTCATGACGCTTCTTTTCATTGTTAGTTAAAAACTTTTCCTGCAAAATTGACACTGTGAGGTTTTTCACCTCTATGTATCTTTTCGTGTCTGACCTTACTTCTTTTAAAGCGAAAGTTTCTTTGCAATAACAGCATTTGTGAGGGCGTTCCCCCGTGTGCGTTATCTCGTGGTCTTTGTTTGTCCATTTTAAGCCTGAATGTTTTCTCACAAAACTGACATCTGTGGGGTTTTTTCCCTGTATGTATCATTTCATGCCTATCTTTATCATATTTAGAAACAAATTTGGTCCCACAATACTGACAATAGTGAAGTTTTTCTGAAGTATGTATTTTTTCATGGACTACTTTACTTTTTCTCATACAGAAAGTCTTATTACAATACCGGCAATGAAATGGTTTCTCTCCAGTGTGTACCCGCTCATGATTTTTTTTAGCACTATACTTGATGAATACCTTCTCACAAAACTGACATTTACAAGTCGTGTCTTCCTGGTGAAATTTCTCATGGATGTTCCTGCTGTCATTCCTGCTAAACGTTTTGTCACAATACCTGCAATCAAATCTCTGCTGTCTATGTGTCATTTCGTGAATCCTTGTGCTACCAGCCTGAGCGAAACTCCGCTCACAATATTGACATTTATAAGGTTTTTCACCAGTATGTGTCCTTTCATGTATTTTCGTCACACCAGGAGAAATAAACCTTTTTTCACAGTACTGACATTTGTAGGGTTTCCCTCCCACATGGCACATTTCATGTCTATTCCTTTCCCTCTTTTGGTCAAAGCACTTCTCACAAAATTGACATTTGTAGGCTCCATGAGCATTATTTCCTCCGTGTCTTTTCACGTGAACATCCCTGTAGCTGCTTTTGCTGAATTGTTTGTTGCAATAATTACAGGTAAATTGCTTGCCTAACTCAGTCATTCTATGCTGCTTTCTAATGGCATCATTGTTCCTTTTCAGTGTTTGTTTTATCAGAGGAGCCACTTTCCTATTTTGCTTAAGTGCACTGTTGTTCTTTCTACGCCTTTGTTCTATCTGTGGAACCGCTCTTCGTTTTGGTTAATGGCACGGTTGGTCCTTCTTAACTTTTGTTCTATCGGTGGAACCATCTTCCCCTTTTGGATTGCGGAACGATTGTTCCTTCTCAGCCTTTGTTCTATCTGTGGAACCACTTCCCCTTTTGGGTTACTGATATGGTTGTTCCTTTGCTTTATCTGTGAATCCACCCTTTTGTTTTGGGTAATGGCACGGTTGTTCCTTCTTAGCCTTTGTTCTACCAGAGAAGTCCCCTTCCTTTTTTGCTTAAGGGTACTTTTGTTCTTTCTAAGCCTTTGTTCTGCCTGGGGTACGATCCGTTCTGTATGGTTAATGGCACGGTTGCCCATCCTTAGCTTTTCTTCTATCGGTGGATCAACCTTCCCCTTTTGGGTTAGGGCACGGTTGTTCCTTCTTTGTCTTTGTTCTATTTGTGGAAGCACTTTCTCTTTTTGGTGAATGTCACGGTTAGTCCTTAGCCTTTGTTCTGTCCGAGGAACCACCTTCCCGCTTTGCTTAAGGGCATTTTTATTCCTTCTTAGCCTTTGTTCTGTCTGAGACACCGTCTTTTCCTTTTGGTTAATGGCATGGTTAGTCCTTCTTAGCTTTTGTCCTATCGGTGGATTCACCTTCCCTTTTTTGTTTAGGGCTTGGTTATTCCTTCTTGGCCTTTCTTCTGTCCGAGGAACCACCTTTTCTCTTTGGTTAAGGACATTTTTTTTCCTTCTTAGCCTTTGGTCTGTCTGAAGAACCACTGTTTCTGTTTGGTTAACGGCACTGTTATTTTTTCTTTGCCTTTGTTCTATCGGTGGGACCTCCTTCCCTTTGGAGTTATTAGCACGAGTGTTCCTTCTCACCGTTTGTTCTGTCTGTGAAACCACTTTAGGTATTTGTTTATCGGGTTTGCTGTATCTCCTCTCTTTCCGTTCCATCTGGACACACCTTGCCTTGGGTGGTAGGCAAGGGTTTTCATACCAATATGGGGTGATGTGTTTCTCATGGTTACAAACATGAGATAGAAATCGCGGTGTGTTTTGTATGAACCGATGCCTACAATACTTACACACCAGTGGCTTCACCAAGCCCCACTGTCTCCTCTTCTGGATCTTCATGCTGAAAATAGATATATATAATAGCTAATAATGCAGGCATTTATAAAGCACTTTTAATGCGATATTTGATTTTACTTCGTACAATACCCTTCCCACATTTACGATGAAAAACAAAATCGTGTTCAAAATGTTGCTCAAACTTTTCAACGATTTTTAAGTCTGACGGCAAGCCATGTCATTATACATATTTATGAGGACCCCCTCCATCATTACTGTCCCCTTCTTCAACGTTATCTTTTGTATCTCCCCTACCCCCACCCCACTCCCACCCCACCCCCGTGGTAAGTATTGATTAGTCCATAAATAACATGAATGGTTAATTTATTTTTTTTAATGGACAGGAAAGGCAATTTTATAAGGTAACGTGTATGAGGCCTTTGAAAAATAACAACTTTTACATAATTACATTATAACCTTCGCACCTACTCTTCAGTGTGCTTTGTTCCGTATACGGAATAGAGCGCAAAACTGTTATTCCGTATACGGAATAAAGCGCATAATATAAAGTGGGTGCGTGTGCGGGGTATAATGTAGTTATGCCCGACATTTATAGCCTAATGGTGGATTTTGGTAACGCATCTGTTAAAACATCGCTAGAATTATCATAGCAACTTTACCTTTTTTTAGAAATATTGCAGTAACCTCTTCACAAAGATACCACAGGCTTTACACACTTGTAGCCGCGCCTGGGGCTGCTGATGGAGTGATGGTACACTAGTGACAAGACGCCAACCTTCCACGTGACTTGCCTGGTATATTCCCTGGATATTTGGTTTAATTGTGAGTTTGTATAGCTTGAATTCAATCACTATTTGAGCTTTCAGTAAGTCGTCACCCACTCTCCTGTGACTTCGACCTTAAAAGAAAGCAGGTTTCGTTAATTGGTGTAATCAGAAGGTTATACCTAATTAGAAGCTCTACAATAATTATCTGGAAAAAAATTACCAAAATTGTCTTCTCCCTTCCTGAAACATGAGCTGTTGTACGAAAATATAATCTTTGTCGTCTTTTATCAGCACACGTATTTAGTTAAAGGGATATGCGGTGATTTGCTGATCCGAAACATCAATAAAAATACATCGGTCCTCGGACCGCTTGTGTCGCCTGCCGTCGCGGTTAGTGAATGATAGGCCTAACATGACGTTTGATCTTGATATGTGACCTTGGACCTCATAAACAAATGAGGGTTTGCACGTAATCCATAAACCAAGTTTGGTTCCAATTGAGCTAATTTTACATTTTCAGCCTATTTTACAACTTGACCTCACATGATCTTTGACCTTGGTATGTGACCTTTGACCTCATCAACAATTGAGGGATCCCATGTTGCACCTATGATTCAAGTTTGGTTCCAATTGAACTTCAACTTTTCAAATGAGGTCAATTTGACATTTTCAGCCTATTTTACAACTTGACCTCACATGACCTTTGACCTTGGCATGTGACCTTTGACCTCATCAAAAAATGGGCGATGCTATGTAGCACCTGTGATGCAAGTTTGGTTTAAATCCATCAAAGTATGAGGATATTACAGGCAAATGTTAACCCTTTTTCACAACAGACATCAACAGACAACAACAACAGTGGACAAAGTGATCCCTATGTGTCTTCCTGCCTTAGGGCAGGCGACACAAAAATCATCAAATTCATATTTTGGTATTTTTATTACTGGCATGGATGTGCCAACATAACTTGCAAATTCGTGTATCAACAAGGCAGTACTTTTTATCTCATTCTGTAATTTCTATACGCGCGTATCAAAATTCCGACTTCAGATCAAAAAAGCCTTTCTCTGGGAATATCCCAGACTTTTAAGCGTGATAGTGTGCACCATGACTTGTAGAGTTGACCTCAGACACAAACATTATTGATCTTTGTTTATTCTGTACTGGAGTAAACCACAATCAGCTGTTTTGTGTAAATTTTGAGACGGCATCGCTGTATGTCTATTTACGGGAGACGGTTGGACAAATATCCTCAAAAACTTCATATTTTTACTATTTTGGTGTTTTCGTACATTAAAGTAGTCATATATAATTGTATTCACTTATATCCCTGATTTATAAGCTAAAAAATGCATTTCGACACTTTTTTTATTTTTATTTTCTCACATTATCGCTGCTTATCACTTTAATTATTAGTTGTTGTGCTTGTATTCTGTCTTAGTATAATGAAATTAATGAAACACAACATTAATTAATAACAGACCTAAACCTACACAAAGTTTTTCGGCGTGGGAGCACTTGAAAACAGCATTAATTCATTTCTTGATTCCAGTTCGTAAAACAGACTTTCAAATTTCGACAAATCTTGTTAAGTTAAATGAGAACCAGTACAACGAATAATATTATACGGAATTATATTAGGCAATTCAGATGAAAATAAGTGTCTGCATCCGTGGGTTTAAAATGTATTGTATGTGAAAGAGAGACCCTTCAGCAACTCAGAACACTTCGAATTTTTGAAATCAGACATTCCGTTGCAAACTTATTCAAATTTTTGTACTCGTACATACGTCATTTGGAGAACAAGTGTCAAAGGTCAAGTCTTTTATTTTCTTTATTTTGCCATGGCACCATAGTAGTGTCCTCTTTCAACACAAAAATATGTACAGAATCTAAACGATAAAAGGGATGCACTTGATTTTTTAGGTTATGTTCATTATGTACCTACAGATTACATAACATTACAAGTTTTAATCTCTCTATTTCACCACTAATTTGATATTTTGAAGAAAATGTTTAAATTTTGTGTTTTTTCAAATGAAAAGGAAAATATCCCATTTCTTAATATAGATGTACTTTAAGAAACACTTACACACACTATATCGAATTTCTGCACTTGCAGAAATTTCTCCTAAATACCTCCTATACAGAATTTTGGCCAACAACACAGAGTCTATTCGAGAATAGCCTTACTTATACCCTAGTTAGCATAATTTTGACACAAAAATGAGCAAAAAATTTGAACATTTTTTAAAATCGCAATTTTACACTACTATTGTTTTTGTGGCAACCTTTTACCCACTCATAAACAAAAAAAAATCTGCCATGTAGTTCTTAACAACCACCGTATAGTGTGAATTACTATTTTGTCAGGTTTTTTGGCTGGAAATTAGGGGATTTTGCAACACAGAGTTTCCTTTGCAATCGGCTTATTATCGACTTTTGCAAAAGTCTAGCCCGTGGCCCAACCTACCTGCTGTTTTTGAGAATTTTTCTTCAACGCTATTCCAATCCCACTCCCCCAATGCCTTTGAAGGGCGGCTGCACGGACGCTCACGTGTGCTTGTACAACGCACATCAATCCCCTCCCCAATTCCCTTCCCAGCCCATTCCATACTTGTTCTATCCCACTTTCAATAGTGGCTGATCTCACTTTGTTTGGTGGCGTGGGTAGCTGATGAAATAGCTGATTCCTTGCCCCTGCAAGGTTTTTTGTCCTAACCATATACGCTGTCAATTAATGAGTGTAAACACAAACACCTTGTCTATTTGGTATGCTTTAGTTCCAGAAATGTGGGGTGTGTACCCCTGCCTGCTTTGTTTTAACTCTGATCTCCCTACCAGTGTCTGGGCTCTCGCCTGCTAATACAATGGTCACCAAAGCCCCCTTTTTTAGTGTCATTGCTTTAGAGATCTATAGGGACTTATTGGGTGACATGTTATGTAATTTAGTAATGAGTGAGTGCGTATTAAAGTTAACGACAACTCAACACTATTGTGTGTTCCGTAAATCGTGTCTTATGTTTTTATCATATCTTACGTTTAAAACTCAAACTTTAAAACATACATCACAATAATACCAAAAACAAATTTCACACCCTTTTTTTAAAAGTTTAAAAATTTTATACAAAATCGGCCTCCTTCAGGAATTTATAACGCTGAAGAGGCTAATAATCTTGAAATAATGTTTTCAAAATTCTGGACACTATATATTATCTACGAGTGAATCGCAATAGCAAACACAAAAAAAGAAAAATGCACGTTACGTAATACTGTAAATAAATAAAACAAAAACATAAAGGCCCAATCAAGGGAGGAATAAACAAAAAAAAACCGACGAGGAACTAAAAGGCTCACAAACTGTACAATTGAACTATGGGTCCTATAAAGTATGAACAATTTTACATCGTGCTAAATCAATCTCGTACCAACTTCGTAACCAAATCAAACAATGAACTACAAACAGCTCAACAGTTAGGGTGAAAAGAATGCAATTTTATTATTAGGAAATGAATCCCAAGCATTTGCACACAAATATTCTGATATAGTTATTAACTAAAGCCTTAAAATCTGTGTAAGAGTATACATCCAATGTTTAAGTTTATATTCATATAATAAGAGCTTCTTTCGCCAACATCAACTTTTCATTGCCTTGAATAACAATGTGACACTATGGAATCCCATTCTACAACAGATTTATTCACTTGAGACAAATTGAAGATACTATCCAACACTCAGCACTATAGGGATGACGACATTCGCTGCTGCCTTTCAAAGCCATAATGCACTAGATAGGAACAAGTAATAATAATGAGATGAATACTCATATTGAATTTTTCAGCTAATTACGACAGGCCAACTTAAGTGCCTCAAACATTCGAAGTGAAAATATAATAAGCACGTTATCAGGAAATAACCTATCTGACGATATCACATAAGCGAAACTTAAAACAGCCTGCAAGCAAAAAAACCCTTTTTCCAACACTTAGACCCATCAAATTATAAATACTCGATGTTGGATGAGATTATATGCTAAGATCATCAAATTTAGCTTTAAAAAACAAAAGTCATCAGTTTAACCCTTCTTATATTGACATAAGTTAGGTCAATCTCCAAGTTCAACATTTGGTGTTCCAGGAGGAACTAAAGGAAAAAAATCAACTGAGCAATGTTATCACAGCATTAGGACAATAAACACAGTGAAAATCCCCCTCTTTAAATATAAGATTCCAAAAGATGGAATAGCATAGTTTACTATTCATAGAGTTGGTAAATTTAGGCGAATAGGTGCTCTCATGTGTTGGGATATCACGCATTACTTTTAAGTTTTTAGAGCATAGTGAGAGCTAATTTTTCACCATCTTTAGATGCATGGAGGTTCAATTAGCTTCTCCAATATAAGCTTGACATATCGGAGAGGTAACGAAAAGCAAACGCAAGCATAGATCTAAGAACCTTGATATCTGAATATGTTCAAGCTTTTTCAAAAATATGACTTGAACGAGCAGAACTATAAACAATTGCAACCATAATCCGATTTATGATCTCACACGTGATCTATAAAGGCGAAGCAAACTGAGCGATCTGCACCCCAGTCCATCTTAGAAACTACTTTTAAAAAGATTCAGACCTTTTTGACATCTTCCGCAAATAGTCAATATAGCTTTGAAGTTTCAATTTACTGTCAAATATTAAGCCCAAGAATTTAGTCTGTGAAACGCTGTAATAGGAGAACCATTCAATTTAATTCTGGGTAAGGTGAAGGCGTCTTTTTGTGCAAAAGCATACAAACAGTTTTAGTTTTAGGGAAACGGAAACCATTTTCATCAGCCCATTGTTTGAATCTTATCAGGCAATTTTGCATTTGTCTTTCTATAGAAACCATAGTTGAATGAAGAATGATGAGAAATCATCTACCAACAATGACCTCTCTCTCCTTGCATTGACCCTTTGGGCATACTATTTAACTTTTCAAAGAATGAGTAACAGGAGAGTATACTACCCTGGGAACACCCAATCTCTTGATATGATTTCTGATAAGACTGTTCCCAAACGAACCGACACACGATCTGTCAAAAAATCTTAACACTTAAGGGACCAAGGGGTTTCACTCCCGTTGGTGCCCAAGGGGGGGTTCCATGGGACCCCCCCCCCAAGGAAACCACTTCCCGAGGGAATTTTGCACGAAATTTATACCACATTGTGAAGGGTCATAAGACAACTCCCCAATCAGCACTAAAAAAATGAGATTTGTTCTTTGGGTGCAAATTAGGGGTCAAACCTGTTTTCAAAACACGCGAAAATTGGTCAAAGACGGAATTCAAATAGCCTTGTGCTTACATCAAACATTTTAAAAACTGATTTATGTTGCGATCTTTCTAGAAGACCCACATTACTTATATTTAACACACAACCATCAGTTTTAGGGCATCCTGTATTTTTTTACGGGGTGTTGCCAAATACACATCATTTTCCCCCATAGAGTTTGTACCGTACGGTTTGGCACGACATGATGAAATTGTTTTTTTTCAGCACATAGGGTATTATTTTTTAATGTTACTATAATTGGTTACTTACATGTAATTGGTGAACTTATATCAGCAAAAAAATTTGCTTTGGTTTCTAGGTTTCTTATTCTTATTTTAAAAAATATTCTCAATGACGTCCGTAATGCCAAGGGGGGGGGGGGTTCCATGGGACCCCCACTAATTATCTCATTACGGCTTGGCCCGATTTTAATTATTTTGGTTGAAAAGAGCGCATTTAAAAGTCAATGACAATTACAAAATTTCGGCGCAAAAATCGCACGCGTCAAGCGGCCAGGGCGAAAACAAATTTTGGGGTCCCTAGGAACCCCCCCCCCCTGGTCCTTAAGTGTTAATAAACAAAGGCATTTTACCTCTTAGTCCTAAATTAGCAAACCTTTTCAAATACCACCATATTTCCAAGTATTATCATAGGCCTTCTCTATATCAAAGAATAACCGACACAACATGATGTCCTCTAACAAAACCATCCTACGACATCAGATTCAAGACGAACAGTTGGTCAATTACTACGGCCCTGCCTGAAACCACTTTGTACCTTAGCTACATTCCATCACTTTCCAAGAACCAAACAAGAAGAGCATTAATCATCCCTTCCATGGTCTTACATAAGCAAATGTAAGGGAGATTGGACGATAATTTGTTGCTTGTCCGAATCTTTCCCTGGCTTCGGAACAGGAATAATGTAGCTGCACGCCTTGGGACAACCCAGACCGTCCCATATATTATTTTAAAATATCAAGCAATACAAGAGGATTCTTGTTGAAGATGCTTAAGAAATTGATAATGATTTCCATCTGGTCCAATAGCAGTATCATGACATTTCACTCAAAATAGTCATTACGCTCTAACTGCTAATGACTATTAGACTCCTCGCATCATTGGATGAAACTATTTCTGTTTTTTCAGCATGTATTTTTAAATCTTTGAAAGGTCTGAGTATAATGTCTGCCTTGAAGATTGTGTTCACTTCTCTGCCAATAATTGGCAATATCCTGACTTCTGTACATTACTAACTACAGACAGATTTATCTATATAAAAGTGGTATGATTCATGTTTCCCACTTATTTTCCTAACCATATCCAAAGCTTTTTTAACAGAGTGTCTAGAATTTAACTGGATACATATTGCCTCCAAGACTCCGTTTTACTTTATTTTAATAATGCGACGATCTTTAGCAGGGCTCTTTGAATATTTTTTCATTTCTTAAGTGTTCTTTGTTGGTCGATTTTTTAAAAACATGTATGCACTTGGCGACAATCAATAGCGACTTTTACCTCAGCATTACACGCATGCTTGTGTTTACAAAGCTTTTGAAGAACGACTTGGAATTGATTTATTGGCTATATCAAATCAAAATTCAGTGAATGAAGAAAGAGGATCTTATCAATGTTACAAGATTGTCTATTAATTAAAGCTAAACAGCTATCATTAAACTCTGGCCAGTTGGCCTTATGAATTGCCCTTTAGGCAACTCGCTCTTCAGGCATTGGCTTATTACTATCTATTAAGATTGGAAGTGATCACTACCACACTGATTATCATGAAACCTCCCACAAAAGGTCCATAAAATAGTAGGGGAACAACTTGATAAATCAATAGCTGATGGAGTACCAGTCGAGAATGGATGAATGTACTAGACCCATCTTCAAAATACAAGAATCTATTTCCCAAATAATATTCTACATGACACCACAAACCGATTGGTATCCTTGCAACCTCAAAGTTCACTATGGGCATTGAAGTCACTTACCAAAAGGAAGGGCGAAGGAAGTTTGACCATCCAATCATCAATTTCATCTAAACCTAATTTATATTAGGATGAGGTAATAACAGCACAAAACAGTTATTGTGAGGTGAGAGTAACTTTAAAAAACAGCAACTGCCTCCAAATTGGTTAGTAAGTTGTATGACAGAATGAGGGACTCCACCCTTAATATCGTAATAGTGATGACCTCCACTAGCTCTATTATCCACTGTGGATACAGCTGTTTTGTTATAAAAAAATCGTACCCCTTAAAACAAACGTTATTAGAATCACTGTCTTAAAGATACTTCACAATAACTGAAATGTATCAAGTGAACCAGGTGCATTTATTGTATTCATGTCTCACCTGGGTTTGATCTGGAGGGCAACAAAAAAGTCCATTCCAGACATAATTTAGCTCTGTGCAAGGGCCCTCTATACTAAATATCTTTGGACAAAGCGCACTTGCAAATTCAATTGGTGCGCCCGCAGGCGGATTGCCCATCTCTCTGTCATGGCGGGTTTGGGCCAGACTCCTTAATATTTTACTGTGGGGGGTTCGCCACTCCTCCCGTCACAGCGAGTCTGTTTTGGTCATGTTGGGCCCGGGGGCATAAGGGTGGATGGGGGCCTGGGGTACGGCCAGTTAACGTGCCTGGGTGTGTTGTCGTATGCAAGCGAGGTAAAGTGCCTTGGCCAAGTGCACGAGGTACGACAGGGTTGGGTCAACAGGGGCTCGAACCCACAACCTTATTATAATTTGAGCTGGAGTGCGGCTGAGTCTGCAGGGGGGGCTTCGGAGGCAGCACGCATACATCGCACCTATCTGTATTTATTGCACCTATAGCCACTCGGCCTTGGTTCAGGACAGGGGGGGGGAGGGGGACTCGGTATCAAAAAGTCATGTGTGCGTATGTTGGGGTTTGCAATCACACTATCAATTTTGAATACAAAAGTTGTACCACTTCTTGAGGTACATGCCATATGTTTTTGTGAGTTCCTCTTTTCCATGCGGACAGCATGATGTTGTAGTTTTTTCCGATATCTGTGTGTTGTCGGAGGGATTTCCTGATACTTCTTGTTGCGTGCTATGAGTTTTTGTGTTGTTTTTCCGTAGCGGGTTTCAGCTTTTGACTGGTGGGTAGAGTCAGTATGTTTTCTGACTGAGGCTGCAGTATGGGATTTTGCACAAGAAGGCTAATAAAGTTTGCGAACCATCCTTGCGTAGTCCAACAGTGGAAGCACTATGATTGTTTTGGCTTGATCTTGGCGGATTTTTGGATGCCACCTTCCTAGTAGGCTTGCACGACTTGCAATAGATCAATGTCAACACTTCCTTACTTAGACGTAATCTTTTGGAAAATGGATTGGTTTACGACCATTCAGTTATGACGTTAAAATTTCTGCTAGCATAGTCCGCCTGTACATTTTGCACTCCTGGTATGTGTGATGCAGAGAGGTGAAAGACCCTGTCTAAAGCCCAATTCCATATTTGTTTTGCCAGTTCATTGAGTTCTATCATGTCCCAGCCCACCCCCATGTGGTTAAACATATGCAACTGCTGTTTGTGTATGTCAATTAACAACTGAACACCATGTTTGTTTTGTAAGCATCTTTAAAAGATGCAAGCACAACTAACCTGCCAGCAGTTTCGGCAGCGATCATTAATATGCTGTCTTTGTTCATCAGTGTTCCACCATCGTCCACCACTTGTACATTTTAATGCTAGCTCCCCAGCCACTTCCATGATGCGTCAGTCCCTAATTGTACTGTCAGGGTTTTTTTCTTTATTAATCATTCTTTTTAGCAGGCCAGGTTCCTATCCACCATGCCAATTCTATTTTCATTTCCTCCTTAGAAATGACATTATGCTTCAAAATGTTCCATCATTTTCCTTGTAATGACTCTGTTTTCCCCCTTTCTCTAGGTTCTGTAGTTAAGTGGGCCATCTCTATCTCTACCCATGAAGGTTGCTAAAAGCATGCTTAATTAGCCACATTGTCGTATTGTTTTCAATTTTTTGGATAAGTCTGTGCAAGTATTTACAATTACTGTAACTTTTTTCTACAGGCAATGTTACATTCTTGAATGAGTCTATGATGACACAAAATATGGTGCATTTAATTTAAATCCTAAGTTTTTCAAGCACAAAGTAGTTGCTGTTAGGAGTTCACAGAGTTGCTCCCTGTTTGTATCTGCAAAAAAACAGATGTCATCGATGTAGCCTGTGATTGAATGACTGGATGCCCTGAGCATGGCATAACTGCTTCGCATATTTGTATTTCTCGGCGGGCACAGGCCTACCCATTTGGCAAGCATGTAAACTGAACAATTTGTTCAGTCCAATTGAAGAACTCTTACAATATGTTCTGAATTTGCGATGCACAGGAACACAGTAGTATGCGTCTTTATGTCGATCACTGCCATCCAGCAGTCATTGAGACCACGCTAATCTGTTGTTTCAAACGTTACTAGTTTGGATGTGATGGTACTGTACTTTTTCATTTAAATCCTTAGATTCAGTATAATTCTTAATTTGCCATTTTTCTTTTCCTCAGAAAAATATTGGAAATGAACTCGCCCTCTTCATGTTGGGCCTCTTTCAATCCCTTTCTTTTTCAATTAGTTGCTGAACTCATCCCTAAGGTGAGTGTGTTTCATTTTAATTAAACTTAAGGTTCGTGTAACTCAGATTGAGTGGGAATTACTGAGTTCTCAAACTCTATTTTACAACCAGATATTGTCTGAATACAGTTTGTTATCCGTCGAATGTTAAAAGCCCACGGTGACTTAAATTGTTTCAGTTTACCTCGGTAAAGTTTTCTGTTTTAGGTTTCTCTCACCTTGATTCTTTCTTACTGGTCTCTGCTGGGCTCCCCCTCATGGTGGCGCCCCTCTTCCAGGCCTCTAACCAAGTGTGCTTGGGCACTGGAGATTAATATGATCCTGCACGAGGATCGTACTGGCCTTGATTGCTACCATAGCCAAAAGCCCCTCAATACTCCTGGTTCGTCCTCTGGAATAAGAACCTCCTCCATGGTTCCTGATGCTGTTGGCTACATTGTTATCATCGCCAATTCTCTTGATAGTTTCAGTTATATTATCACCAAAGCGGAGTGATGTATGCTCTATGTGCGCCAGAGCGCCGGTCTAGGTCTGGTTTGAGGAGCTCGCGTCTCCGCAGGCATACAAGGTGTCAGGTAGGCATGGCCCTAATGCCAAACTTTCTTGATCCTTTGTCTAGGATTGCATCCAATTATTGTTGCAATCTTTCAGGTCCACTCAACAAGTGAATCATTTTTTTGCCACGTTGATGTCCTGCCTTAGCAATGCGGTTCTGGATTATTTGTAACTTCTCTCAAAGGCCATGTGTGGTGTTCTACGGCAGTTCCCACCAGTTCATTCACCCTAACTTCCGTTAGGGATTCACAGTTTTTGGTCTGCTAATGCTTTGGAGTAGGCCTTTAAACTCCTCTCGTGACAGTCCCTTATTAACATCTCAGCAATCTCCGGAATCAATCTCCTCGCCAGTGTTCGACTGGTCTTTTTTTGTATTTATTCAGAGCTGTCTATATCTTGAGTTTTTTGTCAGAATCCTCATCAAGGATTTCCAAGACGTCTCCTTCCTCTTTTCGACTCATTTCAAGTTTCACTTGAAGTTGATTTAAGCTTTTGTTTGAGGTCAATCTTCCTTTTCTTTGGCAGAGGTTCTGCGCTAGAAGTGCCGCGCGGCATCTTCATCCATCAGTCATTAAATCGCTGTAATGATCGTAGGGTAATTATTCATGGTCATAGCCATCATTAGTATCATAATCGTGGGCCTGGTACGCCTCATAATCATATGTTGTTTCTTGAGATTTTTCAATCCACTCTTGCTGAGCTTGGGCCATATCCTGCTGAACTTTTTGCTGCTTGTGAATCACTTTTTGTTTTGATCAACCTTCTTGTTAAGTGTTCTTTCAGTTCTGCCAAAATAATATCGCTTGGTCCGCTTTACTTACTTCCTTTTCTTCTGCGGCAAGTCCGCGACTACCGCTTTCGAGGCCGACTTGGCAGACGTGTCTTCCGCATTCCCCTTCGGTCTTGCACTCGGTGTACACGCACCGGTAGACCCGGCAAGGTCGTCTTTTTTCTTCTGATTTCCGTCCCCAGCGGGGCGAATTTTTTGCCACTTTACTATCCCTTACTGACATCTCAATCCCTTTACTTGTAAATAAACCGCGAGTACGGATTCGTATCGGAAAATTGTCGTACTTTCCGTTGGATTTCGCCACACACGAAATCATCGCAAATGAACCAATATGTCGGCTTGTTTAGCACTGATTTTGGCGCAATACGTTTTGCTATCTCACGGAATTTCCTCCTGGCGCTAGGAGCACCGGAGAACTTGCGCTCATTTTGTGAGATGATTATCAAGGTATCTCACGGGATAGCTAACCACCCTACATCATGATTATTTCGATTTCGTTTTAGAATGTTAAAGGGAAGATATGCTCAACAAAACATATTGAGTGGGAATGACATTGGGATAGCATTATTTTTAATTAAATCCATGACTTTCTGTAGAATTTGGTTTTTTTGTTCTCTACGCACCCACTCACACACACAACGTTCAGTGCAGTAATGGTCCCCGATACGTATAGGTAACTGAACTGCCTAATATATTAACATAAACATTATTAAAATCATCTAGTCTGACCATGCGCTATTTAAATTCGCGCGGGTGTAGCATGTGTTATGCAATACGATCGGCACGTTTACGTCAATACATAGCATAAGCATCCCCATGAATGCGTCACATGTGAAGGTGTATGAGGCTACGTGCCGTCCGTATCGCTTAAAAGGTGCGTTTTCTCGATCGTCCTTTGGAACCCCCCCCCCCCGATTTACCCGGAATTAGTAGTATCAATTTTGAATCAGATGAAAGGCCGTTATTTTTTCTCATTGTCGTCCTGAATTTGAGGAGCCCTCAAATCCATTCATCCCAAGAATAAACAAAAAACCGCTGATTTAGTGGTTACATCAATTTTGCAAGGGCCCTATATACAATATCTTGGGACAAAGCGCACTTGCAAATGCAAATGGTGCGCCCGCAGGCGGAGTGCCCATCTCTCTGTCATTGGCGTTTGGGCCAGACTCCCTCATATAATGTTACTGTGGGGGGTTCGCCACTCCTCCCGCACAGCGAGTCTGTTTTGCATTCCCAGCATATGCCGGTACCCATTTATACTCCTGGGTGGAGAGAGGCAAGCGAGGTAAAGTGCCTTGCCCAAGTGCACAACACATTGGCAACAGGGGGGCTCGAACCCACAACCTTATGATTATGGAGCCGAGCGCTGATCCACTGCACCACACGCATACAGCGCACCTAGCTGTATTTATTGCACTATAGCCCACTCCCCTTTTCAGACAACTCGGTTAAAAAATCAAGAACATTAGCTATAGTGGGTTGCACACTATCAATTTTGAATACAAAAGTTGTACCACTTCTTGAGGTACATGCCATATTGTTTGTGAGTTCCTCTTTTCCATGCGGACAGCATGATGTTGATAGTTTTTCCCGATATCTGGTGTTGTCGGAGGGATTTCCTGATACTCTTGCTGCTATGAGTTTGTTTTTTTCCGTAGCGGGTTCAGCTTTTGACTGTTTGGTAGAGTTAGTATGTTTTCTGACTGAGGCTGCAGTATGGGATTTTGCACAAGAAGGCTAAGAAAGTTTGCGAACCATCCTTGCGTAGTCCACAGTGGAAGCACTATGATTGTTTTGGCTTGATCTTGGCGGATTTTTGGATGCATCTTCCTAGTAGGCTGAACCTACTTGCAAATAGATCAATTTCAACACTTCCTTACTTAGACGTAATCTTTTGGAAAATGGAATTATTTAACGACCATTCAGTTATGACGTTAAAATTTTCTGCTAGCATAGTCCGCCTGTACATTTTGCACTCCTGGTATGTGTGATGCAGAGAGGTGAATACCCCTGTCTAAAGCCCAATTCCATATTTGTTTGGCCAGTTCATTGAGTTCAGCATGTCCCCCCCCCCCCATGTGTTAACATATGCAACTGCTGTTGTGTTGTCAATTAACAACTGAACACCATGTTTGTTTTGTAAGCAATCTTTAAAAGATTGCAAGACCAAATAGACTGCCAGCAGTTCAAGATAATTAATATGCTGGCTTTGTTCATCAGTGTTCCATCGTCCACCAATTTGTACATTTTAATGCTAGCTCCCCAGCCACTGCATGATGCGTCAGTCATAATTGTAATGTCAGGGTTTTTCTTGATTATCATTCTTTTTAGCAGGCCAGGTTCTCTATCCACCATGCCAATTCTATTTTCATTTCCTTAGAAATGGACATTAATGCTTCATAATTTCCATAATTTTCTTGTAATGACTCTGTTTTCCCCCTTTCTAGGCTTCTGTAGTGAAGTGGGCCCATCTCTACCCCAGGAAAGGTTGCTACAAGCATGCCTATTAATTTAGCAACATTTCTTATTGTTTCAATTTTTGATTAAGTCTGTGCAAGTATTACAATTACTGTAACTTTTTCTACAGGCAATGTTACATGCATTGAATGAGTCTATGATGAACACCAAATATGTGCATTTATTGTAAATCCTAAGTTTTCAAGCACAGAAGTAGTTGCTGTTATAGTTTCACAGAGTGCTCCCTTTGTATCTGCAAATAACAGATTGTCATCGATGTAGCCTGTGATTGAATGACTGGATGCCCTGAGCATGGCATACACTGGCTTCATCATCTTTGTATTTTCTCGGGGCACAGGCTAACCCATTTGGCAGGCATGTAAACTGATACAATTTGTCAGTCCAAGTGAACCTTAAATATTTTCTGAATTTGCGATGCACAGGAACACAGTAGTATGCGTCCTTTATGTCAATCACTGCCATCCAGCAGTCAATTGAGACCAGCTTAATTGTTGTTTCAAAAGTTACTAGTTTGATGTGATGGTACTGTACATTTTCATTTAAATCCTTGAGATTCAGTATAATTCTGAATTTGCCATTTTTCTTTTTCCTCAGAAAAATATTGGAAATGAACTCGCCCTCTTCATGTTGGGCCTCTTCAATCACTTTCTTTTCAATTAGTTTCTGAACCTCATCACTAATGGTGAGTGTTTCATTTTAATTAAACTTAAAGGTTCGTGTAATCTCAGATTGAGTGGGAATTACTGAGTTCTCAAACTCTATTGTGCAACCAGATATTGTCTGAATAATTTTGTTATCCGTCGTAATGTTAAGCCACTGTGACTTAAATTGTTTCAGTTTACCTGCGGTAAAGTTTTCTGTTTTAGGTCTTACCTCACCTTGATTCTTTCTTACTGGTCTCTGCTGGGCTCCCCTCATGGGTGGCGCCCCTCTTCCACGGCCTCTACCAAGTGGTGCATTGGGCACTGGATGATTATATGATCCTGCACGAGGATCGTACTGGCCTTGATTGCCACCATAACCAGAAGCACGTCCTCTGGTTCGTCCTCTGGAGTAAGAACCCCTTCCGTGGTTCCTGATGCTGTTGGCTACCTTGTTATCATCACCAATTCTCTTGATAGTTTCAGTTATGTTATCACCAAAGAGGAGTGATGTATGCTCTATGGTGCGCAGAGCGCCGGTCTAGGTCTGGTTTGAGGAGCTCGCGTCTCCGCAGGCACAAGGTGTCAGGTAGGCATGGCCCATAAGTGCCAAACTTTCTTTTCCTTTGTCTAGGATTGCATCCAATTATTGTTGCAATCTTTCAGGTCCACTCAACAAGTGAATCATGTTTGCCACGTTGATGCCTGCCTTAGCAAGTGCGGTCTGGATTATTTGTAACTTCTCGTCAAAGGCCCTGGTGGTGTTCTTCGGCAGGTTCCACAACAGTTCATTCACCCTAACTTCCGTTAGGAATTCACAGTTATTTGGTCTGCTAATGCTTTGGAGTAGGCCTTTAAACTCCTCTCGTGACAGTCCTTTATTAAACATCTCAGCAATCTCGGAATCAATCTCCTCGCCAGTGTTCGACTGGTCTTTTTTGTATTTATTCAGAGCTTGTCTAAATCTTGAGTTCTTGTCAGAATCCTCATTCAAGGATTCCACGACTTCTCCTTCCTCTTTCGACTCATTTTCAAGTTCACTTGAAGTTGAGTTAAGCTTTTGTTTGAGGTCAATCTTCCTTTTCTTTGGCAGAGGTTCTGCGCTAGAAGTGCCCGCGGCATCTTCATCCATATAGTCATTATCGCTGTAATGATCGTATGGGTATTCATGGTCATAGCCATCATTAGTATCATAATCGTGGGCCTGGTACTCCTCATAATCATATGTTGTTGCTTGAGATTTTTCAATCCACTCTTGCTGAGCTTGGGCCATATCCTGCTGAACTTTTTGCTGCTTGTGAATCAACTTTGTGTTTTGATCAACCTTCTTGTTAATGTTCTTCAGTTCTGCCAAAATAATATCGCATTTGTCCTCTTTACTTCCTTTCTTCTGCGGCAAGTCCGCGACTACCGCTTTCGAGGCCGACTTGGCAGCCGTGTCTTCCGAATTCTTCGGTCTTGCACTCGGTGTACACGCACCGGTAGACCCGGCAAGGTCGTCTTTTTTCTTCTGATTTCCGTCCCCAGCGGGGCGATTTTTGCCACTTTTACTATCCTTACTGGACATCTCAATCCAGCTTTACTTGTAAATAAACCGCGAGTACGGATTTCGTATCGTAAATTGTCGTACTTTCCGTTGGATTTCGCCACACGAAATCAATCGCAAATGACCAATATGGCGGCTTGTTTAGCACTGATTGGCGGCAATACGTTAGCTATCTCATGGAATTTCCTCCTGGCGCTAGGAGCACCGGAGAACTTGCTCATTTTGTGAGATGACTTATCAAGGTATCTCACGGGATAGCTACCAACCTACATCTTATTTTTCGATTTCGTTTTAGAATGTTAGAGGGAAGATATGCTGCAACAACATATTTGAGTGGGAATGACATTGGGATTAGCATTATTTTGAATTAAATTCATGATTTCTGTAGAATGTGTTTGTTCTCTACGCACCACTCACACACACACGTTCAGTGCAGTAGATCGGTCACCGATTACGTAATAGGTAACTGAACTGCCTAATTATATTAACCATAACATTAATTAAAATCATCTAGTCTGACCATGCGCTATTTAAAATTCGCGCTGGTGTATAATGTGTTATGCAATACGATCGGCACGTTTACGTCATACATAGCATAAGAAATCCACATGAAGCGTCACATGTGAAGGTGTATGAGGCTACTGTGCCGTCCGTATCGCTTAAAGGTGGTGTTCCGATCGTCTTTGGGACCCCCCCCCCCGATTTACCCGGAAGTAGTATCGATTTTGATATCAGATGAAAGGCCGTATTTTTCTCATTGTCGTCCTGAAATTTGAGCCCTCAAATCCATTCATTCCCAAGATATAAACAAAAAACCGCTGTTTAGTGGTTAACCATCAATGTTAGCATAGTATTGAATAGGGCTTTGCAACATGCATTATTGCGTCTATACCATCAAAACCGCAAGTTGTTTCCCACGGTACTTGATGGGGTGTATGCGCAAGTGCCAGGCTCTCATATCAAGTAGAGAACACAATACACATAAATCGGAACAAGCTCCTTTAACACATATACATATCCCATAAACACTCACGCGAATTTCAAGTAGCACATGGTCAGAAAAAAAGATTTAATTCATTTGAATGGTTAGTAAAATTCAGATTATCAATGAGCCTACTCGATAGGGGTTCAATAATATCTTTATGAGAAACTGTGTTCTTGCTAACTTGCATGATATCTCAATAGATAATAACAGATGGCTGAAAAGATGGAACGCACGCGTGTTTACAGTTCCTATATTTTTGACCACGTATTTGAATATAATGTAGATGTGACAGTGACACTACCTTAACTACATGGTCATGGATAGATGGGAATTAATGGGATATTGGCGAGATATTTCCACATGTTCCACGAATTAAAGGAAGGCGCTTGAGGTGGTATTGAAATCATATACAAACTAAGAGAAAATCGTAACCTCAACCAAATGTACATTGGGTTGCCCCCCCCCCCATAATCTAAGCTTTCTTCTCGTGTATATTTTGTTATGTTTGATAAAAAAGACTATAAAATAGGAAAAGCTTTATGAAGAACACACCTAGTAGTCTAATAAATTGGCATTTTGACCTGGACAAAATAGCAACAGAAATTATTTTGACCTCGTTATGCTCATTATACATTAGAGAATAACATATTAAAAAGTAGAGGTATATAGGTGAGGAACATCTTTAAAACAGGGGTCAAAGTTTATACATGGGGTAAAAATTCAAGTAAGTTTAATCAACTTGAAAATTATGCCATCTTATATCTTGTTTGTTTCAGCACAAGGATTCAAATTAATGTTTAATTTGCCATACCTCTGTTATGTGGTTTAGGAAATAAATTAGAAAATACTGGAAAGTTCAAATAGCCCATTGGTTTTCAAAATACATCTTCAAGAAATAAATATATCAACGTGTTACTCAAGTCACAAGGATTCAAAAAAGGTATAGTTTGTGATGTGTGAAAACAATGGCATTGTCACAAATTTACCTACCTTGTTACCATAGTAACGAAGCTTCAGATATAGCGCAAACTATTCTTTTTTTAATCTATGTGACAAAGCATGTAAGTTATGCACTTCTTGTTGTAATATAGGTAACTTTTCTGTTTGATCCCTGTATTAACAAAGACAATAGCATACTTGACCTCTACCCTATTTTCTTCTATAACTCCATAACCAGATCATAGAAGTATGGCAAACTATACATTTATGTAATCCTTATCACATAACAAACATTTTGGTCTAATGTTAGGTTTGTTGGATGACTTTATAATTTTTTTACCTCTAATAACCTTTGACCGATGATTTCAAGGCATTCCCCCTTCCTACATTTTTCTATTTTGTTATATATATTGTTCTGTGACATTGTTCAATTACAAATCAGAAAAAAATAATTTCTGTTGCAATTTTGTCCAAGTTAGGCCACTTATTTATATATTTACTGGTGTATAGTCGCACATCATCGCACAACATTCCTTCCCTGCCCTTCCTCATCACTGACACACATACTTCCACACACACGTAGGCCTATATACACACACACACGGACTCGCGTTCGCGCTCGCACACACACACTATTGAACGTGATTTACGACGAAGTCGAAGAGATAGCAGTCATTTCGAAAATAAACATGCTACATGCAAATTAAAAATATATATTATACTTCAGGCCAAATTCCCGGCCAAATTTTAAACATCGCTTTTTTTTTTCCGGGAGCACCACGAGAGCAAGGCGGAAAAGAAATTCCTGTATAAAGCTCTCTTTGCGGAAAGATATCGCGTGAAAACCTCGTACACTTCGTCATCAAAATCTTAAAGTACACATTTCTATGCACATTTTTAATATGCTGCATAAATACGAGACGCACACCCATATAATAAATCTAATAACAGTCTATTTAAATGAATAAGCAGCGATGATGTGAAAGTATTAAAAAAAAAATTATATTCGCTTATAAGTCAGGAATATTTGTGTACAATTTACTTTTGTCACAATTGGATGAATTTCTATGCTAATTTTGGATCACCCTGTAGTACACTTTACTAATTTTGATCACCCTGTAATATGCTTTCTCTATCTGTGCATTGTATATTCTGGTTGCTAGAAAAGTTTGTGTTAATCACAGGGAAGTATTCATTGTTAGCTATTGTTAACAGTCCTGCAATACAATGCAGTTAAAATGGGTGAAAACCATCTCTGCCTCAACACAGTAGCAACAGTTCAAATTGCAATGCACTACTGCGGTGTTGAATCGAATGGCTTTCATCCATTTTACTGCACTACAATGTAGTGCAGTGAAGTATGAATGGGCCTTTACCCTCCCTGGGAATGCAGTGCCACTAAATATTTCGGTTCACATTTATTTTATTATTATTATTAATTAGAGAGAAACACTTCTATTCTCTATTCTATTGTATTGAATGACTAAAACTCATTTTGCTGCATATCAACAACGTCTTCACTGACTATACGGTCACTTACCGAGCAGCCTCCTACAACATTCATAGCAAACATGCACTACCGTTACATTTGTCTATTATGGGATAGCAACACTAGCTACTAAATATAACATACCAATCATGCAATGACTGTTTTACTGCTCTCCGACTGCTCACCAAGTTATTTCACGTTATACTGGTAAACGAGCCTGGCATTTATATGTGCACTTCCATGCTAGCACCATTTCTCTTATCCTAAACAAATAACACTTTGTCCTAATATATTGCTTTACTGGCCATCACGGCAATATCAAAGCATTCTAGCATTCAGAATGCTTTGGCAATATCGTGTTTGATCACTGTAGCATTCTAGCTCCCCTAAGTTACTGAAAAAAATGACTACTAGAGTGTTGTAACAAATATTTCGTCTCATTTTTATTGTGTGACGTAAATTTATAGCTATTTTGCGTATCATCATGTAATTAAACGATTGTATGTGTATAATCGCGTTTCGTCCCCGTTTTCTTTACATTCACTTCCCTCTACAAAGGAATAGCAACAGGGGAGGCGTGATATATTAGGGTAAAGTGGGGTTAAAGTGGGCATGAAGCCTAAATTGGTTCGAAACAAAGACAGATAGGTATTTCTGAAAAAAACATTTACTTTTAAAATCAACTGTGGGTCATGAGGAATTTGTGTAACTACTTTGTGTATAAGTACCACATGAATAATAGAAAAACGTGCTAATTGGAACTGTCCCAGTTACCCCATTTATATTCCCACATTGGGGTAAGTGGGACACATACTTTGGGTAATTTATGCAATAGGGAGTTAAAAGTAATGTATCACGAAAAGAATTATATTCACTGCTATTAATAATTGGAAGTGTTTTCAGAATACTGTATATATGACCATACATTAATAAAATAATTATATTATATTTTTGCGCTCATAATTTCCCACGTACTTGAATAACATGCCGAAACGAAAACTTCACATTCCTATATCGTTAATGTACAGAACAGAAATTGTCTATTTTATAATGTTTTTGTCATTAAAAGGTCATATATTTCAGAAATAGATTTATCCATGTAATTGTGTATTATAATGGGGGGACCCAAGTTTATTGTTCTTATAATTATATTTTTCTCAAAAAAAATATTACATCACAAATAAAAATAGTACCGTAATAGCCGGTGTCACCCAGCTTACCCTTAAGTGAATTTCATGTGGGGTAAGTGGGACAGCAGCATAATAATAGCTTCTTGTGAATATGAATTGGGAGAATTGGGTTATTGGATTGGGTTGCAAACTTGCTTGGATAAAAACATTAATTAATTTATCAGAGAGGAAAGGAGAGACGGAAACTTTTCTTTAACTTTTCAGTAAAATATTTCCATTTTTAGCAATTAACACCCTTAATTAAGAATAATTAGCAATTTTGGCACTTACATTGCGGTCAGTGTGACCTTTGACCTTTTAAGCACTGTCAAGATCGAATAAATCCATTTTTGAGTTTGCATGTAAAGCAGAACATGTTTTACCCTCTCCGAGATTTTATTGGACACACCATGTCATGTTGCGAAAAATTTATTCTTGATTGAGAGAATTATGTAGTTTGTGTCCCACTTACCCCAGTTGTCCCACTTAACCCCATTTTACCCTATAGAATTGTTTGGCACACGGAGACTTCACTACACACCAAACCCTATTTCGCCATCTTAAAAAAACGGGAAAATTAAGATTGTATGGAGCACTATTTGGCTTCCTTTTCCAAGTTATACGCGGACGCAGGTGCCAGCGTAATTGGAAAATAGCATTACTTTCAGTCTATGTTGAATGATTTTTCTCTTCATTGGTGCTTAGAAACAGACAAATGCTGGCAATCAACATGTATTTAGCACGGAACTAAATAAAACCTCCTATCCTCATTGCAATTTTTTTATACAGTTTAAAGTCTCCGTGTAAAGTATAACAACAGGTGATCAACAGGATTGTAGGCCTACATACACGCCTATAGGCCTATTGTGACCAACTACCATTATTCTAAATAATGCATCTCTAAAATGTTGGTCGCTCTTCATATAGCCCTAGGTAATTCTTGTTTATCCACCAGTTGCTATTTATTTGCACACTTGGTCTTCTTGTGAAGCATAGGAACGGGTTGCCAAAAAGATTATAGACCTATAGAGTGACCAACTACAATCATTTCTAAGAAATATATCTCCGTCGAACGTATATCAGAATAGTATTAGTATATGTGACAAAACGGGAGATAAAAGATCCAAAGCTTGAGCCGAGATCTTTGATCATCCGGGTGATCGATCACCCGCGATCACTCCTTCCTTCCTTCTTAACCTTCGTACCTCCCAAAACTACTAAACCCTCTTTTGCTGATATTAAAAATAACCCCAAAAGAAATTCCCCATTTTCTCGTCCTACAGATGGAGATGTAGTATTTAGAATGATGGCTACAGTTCGTCACTATACTACGTGAATCAAAAAAAAAAATGTGCAAGGTTTTTGCAGATGATTTTTTTGACCCTGATAAAAAGCATCTTGAATTAATAGATTGTTTTATTTAATAAAGACAATATAATATACTTCCAATTGTCGAAAAATGAAATAAATCGACTACAAAAAAAGCTAGATATGACAAATTTTGGAAGCACACCTCTTTTTCCTCCTTTCCAATGAGATTGGTACAGTTAAGCAAGATATTGCGTTAATGTACGATATACGGGGTATAGCATAGTGAATTTAGCATTATGAAAATAATGATGATGATTCTTGCTATCTTGTTTACTTGATCTATGAATAGTGATCATCTCCTTTATTAATTCTCAAAAGGAATTAAATGTTCACACAAAATCTCACCCAATTAATCCTGACGTGTAAATGAAAAGGGTTTCAACACTACTACTGTAATCCAGGTATAGATACAAGCTATGCCAATAAGGGACTAAACTCTTAGCATTATCCTAAACAATTAGTCCAGGCTACAGACCATGTGACCTTGTTATAAAATATATATAATGTTTTTCAACGGTTTCTAGACCAGTTTTACCTGCTGAATTTGAATCCGATGGATGCCAGACGAAAACCTTGAGCATTTTCAAAGAAACGCAAAAATTCAAAATGGCCACCAAAACTATAAAAACTCATATGTTAATTAATTACTCAAAAGTTGTAATTTTTTGGCCTGTCCAGTCAAAACACCCATTGTGACCAATTAAAGTAAGATTCATTAACCGCCTAATTAATAGATTTAATATGGCCGCCAAAACAACAAAGCATCTGATATTTATCTACTTTTAACCGTAGAATGGTAACTTGGTATAATATATCAATGCTTTAGCAATCAATATATTAATAGAAACCTTTAAGGAATAGCTCTTTCAACAATTTGATAATCAATCAATCAACAAACCATTCAAGATGGCTTCAAAATGGCAAAATTCATTACTACATATATCCAAGAGCTGTCATGTTTTTCTGTATCACTATAACTCATTTAGAGCCATTTAAATATCTAACATAATCAAATATTGAATATCTGCAAGATAGCACCCTAGATCGGCGTTCAATATGGCTGCAATGTCAATCATAAAGGTCCAGTAATTTATTATTTTTTTTTTTAAACTTCTTTAGGCAGGAGACCCATCAGTGACAAGAGCACTGATTGCCAAGGAGCCCTGCTATCGACACCTTGTACAGAATGAACTTATACAGATAGTAACATAAGATAAAAAATACTAAACACAGAACAAAAAAAATAAGCAATGAGTTAAATGAATTAAGGACTGGACAGTATACAATATGGCTTAGTGGGATTTTACAAATGTAGATGCTTATCTAATAGGACTCATTGTATTAAATATTTACAGCGGATATCAGAAGGAAGACTGTTCCATATTGTGGTTGCTCTCATATGGAACGTACGTTTCCCTGCATGGACTCATTGTATTATAGGTTACAGCGATATGAGAGCGGTTTGGCTCTCATATGGAACGTACGTTTCCCTGCATTTAGGCTCCAAGGTGGTTCATACAAAGATTTTGTGGTTTACTTCTGGTACCCTTAAAATGAACTGATTGCATAAAAGTGAACTGAGAGGAAAGGTACACTGGGGCAAGACCGTTGAGCATTTAAAATAAGCATTAGCATATGTTTATACAACCGATCATTAAGTTTGTTCACTGCAGTGTACACATCAAGTCTGTACCAGAGTTCTAATGTCAGCTGAGAAAATTATGCGAGCTAATCCATTTTGAAGAACTTGAAGTTTATTAAAGATCGTGTAGTACCTTTAGACCAGACGAGGCTGCAATAGTGGAAATGTGGCATGACAATTTAATTTGCAAGCATAACAAGATTATCTTTTGGAATATAATATTAAGTCTTCTTAAACACCACAAGTTTAAAATACATGCAGACATTTGATTGATATGCACACCAGGAACATCAGAGGATCAAAAATTACCCAGATATTTTAAACTGGTCAACCCTTTCAATAGTATCATTATCAGTGCAGAGAAACAGTTTTAAAATGATTGAGAACATGCATGTACCAAATACCATAACGTGGTTGTTCTTGGCATTCGCGTATAGGCTAAAGATAGATTTGTGGTGTTTTTAGTTATATTATCACCTCAAAAAACCTCCCATAAGGCTATTCTCTTAAGTGTCTTTGGGTAGTTATTCACCAAATACCCAATATGGGTCAGTGGACGCCCAAAACCTGCAAAAACAAGAAACATATACTCTAGCCGATTGGTGATCGTATTTTTTGTCCGCTTATTAAATTCATTTCAAACAAAAACACCATATGGATACCCATCTTGATGGCATCTTACATGCATGGATTCCTCTGATTCAGGGAAATACACAAACGCAGTATGGTTAGACGCAGCTATCAATTATAGCTATATTAGTATCGGAAGCCCCTCTTGGATCCTATAATGAATGAATTTATGATCTGATTTAAAAAAAAATATTTCGTATGGTTTTTAATTAATTTCTTGACTGCCAAAACACCAGGATAGATAACCAAATTACCAACCTGCTACAAGGTGTTCAGAGCAGACATTTACTTATTGACGGCCATATTGAATTTCATTGGTTACGTCGTTACAGAATCATAATGTTAATTGCCTAATGAATGTTTTAACGATACCGGCTGAAAAATTACAACTTTTTAGTGAAGAAGAGATAATATTTTGTGTTTTGGTGGCCAGTGTATTTTTTGCGTTGAGACAAAATGCTCAAGGTCTCTCTGGCAATCCACCGATTCAAATCAGCACAAAAAAATGGTCTGGAAACCTTGAAAAACAGTATATTCGAATACAAACACGGTTGCTATTAGTTTCATGAATCCTGTACCTGGACTAAATAGGAATACTGTTTTCTTGTTCTGCAACATGTGAATTGCTGTTTGTATTTGTAGATTATAAATAGATTAATTGATGAATCCAATAAAATGTAGCATTTATTAAGTTGACAAAGGCATCATTGTACATTCTCACAAACACAAGTTTAATATGTGTAAATCCCATAGGAATGGAGAAAATGGGTGTGCTTACAAAACCCGCCATATCTAGCGTATTTTTCAGTCGATTTCTTTCATTTTTTCAAAACATGAAAGTATATTAGACCCACGGAACCTATTATAAAAACCAACAGTGAGTGCATTAAGGTCAAGATCATCTTTGATCCTTGCACATTTTTTTTGATTCACGTAGTATATATAATCTTGTTTCACCCCCGTAGCTATTCATTTGTACAGTGAAGTCTCCGTGTTAAGTAAAGCAACGGGTGGCCAAAAAAGATTATATATATTGACCAACTACCAACATTCTTAAAAATGCATCCCCGTCCGTACGACGAGAAAGGGGATTTCTTTTTGGGGGTATTTTTAATCAGCAAAAGAGGGGTTTAGTACTTTTTGGGGGTAAGAAGGTTAAGAAGGAAGGAAGGAGTGATCGCGGGTGATCAAAGATCTGGGCTCAAGCCTCCGATATTTTATCACCCGTTTTCAAGATCTGAGGCTTCAGCCCAGATCTTTGATCACCCGTGACGAACTATAGCAATCATTCTAAATCTTTTTTTGTCGAACGTATAGACCAGTTAACATCCTACGTCACTTTGTTTTGTTGACTGCCAATCCATGCCTGCCAATCGTTATGGCCCATAGTATTAAAACTCTAACAGATACAATTGCCCAGTGTGTAACAGTCAGGCCGACCTAGTTCAAGATACCAGGCCCTAACATGTTTACAAACATTGCTGTTAACTGGTCTATAGCAGAATAGGATTATACTCAATTCATCTGATATGTGACCCCGTACCATTCTTGCGAAGGTGAAAAAATCAATGAGGCGCAGGGACTTCGGTTAATCATGTTATTGTGAGGAATGTTAAGGCTTGACAAATACTATTGTGCGTTCCCATACATAATGAAATTGTATGTGGCAGGTGAGTGAGTTATATCCAAGGGGGTGAAACGCATTCAAAAACCAGTCGTCCGTGCTGGGCGCTGACATTTTGAATATTGCACGGAATAATTATCAGTTTGGGTGCTTGTATACACACATAATGTCAATTCGATACAAACAATCCGCCAAAATATCAGTTGTTGGATGTTGGGTGCTATTGGGTGGTTAAATTTTGTCCTACCCATGGCCACACAACGAATGAAATGACATATCAGTCGTCTTGATTTAAATAAACCGCCTCAATGAATACATCTTTTCACCTAAGCGCGCATTGCATTATGAGAAAAAAGAGTATCTGAGCACAATGATCCAGGTACACTATTATTACACCTGGCCACCTCTAACACATACATTAATTTGTATCACTACCGATTAGTGTATATGCAAAGCGGCACCCACAGTATGTGGAAGAAGCGGAGGCAGCCATTGCTTTCTATTGTTGGTACTCTATGTTTTCTTTGTGGTCGGCAAAAACATGCGAGACGGTGAATTTCTAAAGATTACGTAACGTTTTGCCTCTCTATCTATATAGAACCTCTTTGGTATATCACCGGAGTGTCCTCAAGATAATCCGGTGTGGCATCCACGTGCATTTGAATTCTGTCATTTCACTCTCCGACTTAAAGGAATATTGGCATAAATCTATTGGCACATCTATAATGAAATATAATATCCCAAAAAGATACCAGATGGTTCATGGTCACGGGTATTCCTTGACGAAAAAAATCCAGATGTTCCGACAAATGTCACGACTGTAGTAACATCAAATGAACACTTTAATGACTTGAATGATATATTGACTGATGCAGTAATGTTGTGCCTACTTTTTCTCACAAGCTTGACTGACAAAGACTGGTCAATATAACAGTAGTAGTGTACTCATGATGTGAGAGATGATTTGTTTACGATATTTTATGTCAAAATGGTAGGTCCTGGGTTGTCATTTGCTGGTGATTTTGAGGAGATTACAGGCCTGGGTCAACTCATGTAAGTGATGGGCCTACATGGAATAGCACATTACACTCTGTTGATTTGTCTCAGTGTAGGCCATCACTTGCCGATGGTATGCCATAATCTATTGGGTTCATTGGCAAATGTGATAATGATCTTCATTTAAATGAAAATGCAGCTACGAGTTCTACAGATTGTATGTACAATATTTTTGAGAAAAGTAATGATAATAATTTTCACCATTGATACCCGTAATATTCAGGACAATAATAGTACTAACACATCTTTTGCTAAAGTAGATATACAGTTATGTTTAACCTGCTACCTCTCAAGCTACGATTCACAACAGGAATAATAATCTGTCTGTCTTGCTACTTCAATGCTCGTAGCATTAAAAACAGATAGCTGATTTCGTGATCTGCCTTTCTATTGAAAATCCATATGATTGCAATCACTGAATCGTGGATGAGACAACGTTAATGCATGGTGAGAATCTTTCCACAGGAGTATGGGTTTTTCGTAATGATAGGAATAGTTTCTGTGATAATATTGAAATTGTTTGGGTGATTACGTACTAGTAGTGGTAGTAAATTTCTTACTGTCTAGAGCAGGCGCAGAATATATAGGGTCCTTAGTTAAGGAGTTCGTTCATAAGGGAGTTAGTGGTCTAAGATATGGTGTAACTTTTTCAATAGGGGCCAGTACGGTTACACAGGGGTCAAACATTTTAAACTTACTCCATACATGTTGAAAACACTTCATATTTGTCCGTTCTAGTCATAAGGATGCCAAGAATGTATAGTTTGTACCAATACGACTATTGTTTTGGAGTTATGCGGTAAAATGACTAAAATGGGAAAAAAGGTCAACTCATTGACAGGGCCGTCAACATGGAAAGTTACTCTGATTAGTATTTTAAAATGTGAAATTATTGCTTGAGGAATGAAGACTCACAAAAAGTATAGATTTGATTATGTTAAATGTTTACTTACCGTGATAAGGTCAAAGAAGTCCAGGCCAATTGGATTATGGTGCCCTATGATCTATTGGTCGCAATAGCATAACTAGCATTGCAGATGCTACAACTATTCCTATTTGAAACATTAAGGTAGGTGAACAAAGATGTTTCATTTTTTACCAAAATTAGGGCAACTTTAATTTTGACCCCTGATACAAAATGGAAATTGACCTTTTTTGAACTTGTTAGCCATTTTACCCAATGAACTCTAAAACCAATGGTCATAGGATGGTACAAACTATACATTTTTGGAAACCTTATGATTAGACGGGCAATATGGCAAACATTTCAACATGATTGGAGTGATTTAAAAAGTTTTGACCCTTGTGTAAACTTAAATTGGCCCCTATTGAAAAGGACACCACAATTTGACACCACTAACTTTGACCTTGCACTTATATAGAGGGTCTATACTAACTACCAAAGGTTCAAAGCGGAGAGTAGTGGGACAGGAACGATGGTGTTTGACCCAAGTCCTTGCTCCGCTCTATTGGTGTTTATTATAGACCTCCATCTCACAGTAGGAATGTTTGGACATTTTAGATGCTCACCTCAGCAAAGTTCATACTTCAAGAAATCTTATAAGTTGTTTACTCTTGTTGGTGACTTTAACGTTCATATTGATTGGTCGAATGGTGACGCTGATACAATAACTAAGGGCACAATACCCAAATTACTTTTGATACCATGAATTCAGATGGGGTCAGCCAGGTCCTTAAGGAGCCCAATTATCGGACACTTACTGGTATTGATCAACTTTCTTGATTTAGTGTTTGTGTCTGATCCTTCTTGTGTGCTTGACTTGTGAGTATACGATTTAATTTGCATGGCTGTTGACCACTTAGCTTTTCACTTGTTTGTATGATACCAATAGGGCCAAGGCACATGATAAGGGGGTGTACTGCCTCAATAAGGCTGGACTTGGAGAGGATGAAAATCTTATGGACCTTGCATCTTGTTATGATAATGAGGATGTTGATGCTATTGGAATCCTGCTGAGGATCCATTTAATTGAGTTTTGGTGTTAGATAGATCGGTCGTTCCAAGATATTTGTTTAATGTTTGTTATTTTGTGATTGTGTTAAGCACAATAATTTCCTTGGGTGAACAAGGAATTAGAAAATTGTGTACTAGGAGTAAAGCTATTGTACATGGAGGGCTAAGCCAGAGTTAAATCAATGATGCTGCTATGAAGACAGATTAAGGAATGCAGTAATAGGTTAAAGGCAACAATTAGAAGAAGTCGTAATACTTACACTCATGACGAATGACATTTATAGGAATGTAAAGCAGAATCCCAAGAAGTTCTGGTCACACCCCCCCCCCCCCCCCCCCCCCCTTATGTTAATGCTGCTCGTCAAGGGTTTTGATACTTCTTTTACCATTGATAACGATGTGATTAGTGACCATTGAAATTGCACATGACTTTCCAAGCCATTTTCTAGTAAGTTTGGTGGTGAGTACAAACCACTTGATCTGAATTCTATACCTTATGTGGCTCCTTCCCATGGCGTACCCCCTCTTCTTTGATCTCTTTAGAGTGGATGGGGTAGTTGATGTCCAGGATATTGATAACTCCAGTAGCGGCGGGACTGACGATATTTCTTCACTGTGTTCTTGAAATCCGTTGCAATGAACTTGCGCCTACATTATGCAAGCTTTTTAATACTTTCCTCGGATAGGGCAAGGTTCCAAAAGAATGGAAACGTTGCTAATGTGTACATGAGTTTAGGGGTATGGCAAGCCTAAGATGATATTGGCAGTTATAGGCCAGTATCATTAACCAGTATTATATGTAGGGTAATGGAAAAGCTTATTGGTGTTCGTATCATGTCTTATGTAGAGGAGCACAATATACTTTCTGACAATCAGTTGGCTTCGCAGTGGTAGAAATTGTGAGCAGAGGCTCACAAGATTTTTTCATCTTCTTTCTGAATCACTTGACAGTCGTAACTGTTCTCTTGCTTGAATCCACCATTTTCTTGGACTTAGTTGATGCTTTTGATAAGGTGATCACAATTATTACTTTGCTAAGTCAATTTTTGGGCATCGGGGTTGTCTACTTCAGTCGATTCAGAATTTTCTTCTTGGACGGACAGCAAAGGGGTGTATTAAAGGTGCATCTTCTGAGTGGTCTTTTGACTACATCAGGGGTACTCACAAGGCTCGGTCCGGTGGTCCTATCTGTTATTGCTTTTTGTCAGTTTGGAAATACCAATACCGTTGTTTCATCCCCTATTTTTCAGTTTTGCGGGACGATCACTCTTTAGTTCGCCCTATTTACAATGAATCTGATCCCCAGATCCTCCAAGAGGATATTAATAATATCTTCAAATGACAGTTCTGAATAATGCTGCCCTTAAATTTATCGAAGTGTTCCACAAGGCATGTAACAAGATCCCGGTCTTTGCAGTATTCCCATTCTTATTTATTGATGATACACACTCACTGAGTTGAAAGATAAGTTACTTGGTGTACTTTCACTAAGGATCTCTTATTTTGACACTAACATTGGTAATGTATGTGATAAGATTCAAGCTGTTGGTTTCATAATCAGGTGCACTAGAAAGATGTCGTCTTCTGCCTTCCTCAATCGTATAAACTCTTTGTCATGCCGCACATGTTCTATATTGTGCTAGTGTTTGGGCACCCTTCCAGCGAAGATCGACTTGAGAAAATAGCGAAGGATAACACGCCCATACCAATTCTATCGGAAATCACTAATTTATTACTACAATCTTCGCAAAAGTGTGGAAACACTTTTATAGGCCTACTTCAAAATGCCACCCTCTCCCCACTGGACAATGTTGATCTGAAATTTTAATCTTGCCACCCTACAAGAACTCAACATTGATTGTGGGGATGGGAGGGCTTGTATGATAGAGTAATGCTCCAAGCCCCCCAACCCAGGGGCATGATTTCCTACATATTCTTTAAGAGAATTACGGCAAATAATCGGGGCAAAAGAGCAGTCGTGTTCCAACACATTTTGGATAAGATGTAGTCCTCCTTATGCAGACACGGCTTCGTGAGTTTGCTTAGGGACACTTGAGGAGTTTTTAGGATTCAGAGGGTGGTTTTTGGTTACAAAATTCTTAATATAAATATAGGGCCCAGTTCTTGCATCTATCATTCATCGTAGTTCTTTGGATAATTCAAGGCTTTTACACAGAATTGCTAGAAGTAACTCTTTCTATAATTCTATGTTTGTCTCACTTCCTCGACTGTGGAACGAGATTCCGTCAACATTGCATTTGGCTCAAAATGTGAGAACTTTCAGGACTGGTTGTAAAGAATTTTACTTTGACTTCACAAATTGAGGTTCTGCTTGCAACCACAAGATGTAGTATTTTTGTATGTGATTAACTCTAGTAATTATATTAATATATTGCGATTTTATTTAAATTCTAGCATTTTTTTTTCTTTTGTAAATACCGGTACTGCTATTTTGTCAATGTATTTTTTTGCCATTATATCCTGCCATCAATTTGTTCTTACTTGGAAAAGTGTGCACTTAAGTGCTTGGGTATTTTCAGCCCATTCATTTTTCCCAGATTACTTTGCTTATAATCTTTGTATTTTGTATTTTGCCCTGTGCAACGCATCCAGGTTTTGGCAAGTATTCAAATAATATTATTAACTATTATTATTATTAATCATGGAAGCTGCCAGCCTTTATTCCCTGTGCTAATATTTACAACGCCGCACGCATACCGAAACAGAAGCAAGCGTGGAATTATTGCTGTCATAATAACTGGCAACACCGCAACAACATGGCCGGTCGTGTTTGAATTTTCTCCGGACTACGCGACCATGATTTTTCTACTTTAATACCATGCACGCGGGTCTGGCCTGTAAAAGGTTTTGTAAATATTCTTTGAGAAGTTCAACGCAACAATTGAAGCAGGTACAATTGACTAGATGACAGAAGATAGGCAAAAATCAAGACCAAAACACACTGTAATGAAGGTCTCGAGAACAAAAATAGGCGGACAAACAACTGCATAGAAGATAACGTGTCTAATGCCGAACTAAAACTAATTATGTTACGATGCAAAGTCCTTGAATATCGTAAATGGACGATTTACACTCACAGGTGAAGATTAACCAAATCAGTTACATGCACACACGAGAAGATCAATACTCTCGAAGCATCACAAACCCCAATAATTCGAGGAAAATCCGCGTTGTGCAGAGGAGGCTCTAACCAGATTGAAACAGAAACTCACTGATATGCAGCACGGCCCCTGTGGATGAGAAATGTCTTTTAGGGAGCTGCCACGCTAGGAAGCTCAACCGTTCTTTTCTATGTAGGCAGAGGAGGTGGGGGAAGGAAAAACTGTCTCAGGTGTCTACGTGGACTTTCTTCTCCAGTTTCAACATGTCTGTTTGAAGATGCGGATTGCAGTATACTTGTTAGTGCACATCGCTTGCCTCGGCGACGCCATGGTGGCATACACAAGTTCCAGACCCCTTATTGTCAATGTGCAGCTATGGGCGACAGAGACTATATTCCTGGAACAGCAAGAAAAAGGGGTTATTAAGAGGCAGAAAACCAGTCCTGTATAACTGATTTACGTCAGCAGAAATGATGACAGCAGACGAGAGGAGCTTTGGGTAAACAGAAGCAAAGAAGTAATGGAGAAAGGTAAAGTTAACAACGCCATAAAGTCAATGGTAACAAATGTCATCCGGAGTCCGAGAGAAGGAACACAACCAGGGTCCTTGGGTGAAATATGCACCATAAACTGATAAAACCAGTATAAACTAAGGTGAATTGCCAGAATTTTTGAGGAAAACGGAGCTCTTTATAATCACCTTTACCATTAGTAATTTCCATACACAAGTAACATTTTGAATACTTATTTTTGTTTTGTTTGTTTTTAGTTTTGCGAAAGATTAAAAGATTTGCAAAATAATGGATACTCAGTTAGAAAAAAATAACGAATGTATTAGATTGCACTTTTTCCCACACTCCTTCCAGTGTTAGAAGGTATTACACATCTGGACACACTCTGAACTATTTTGACTATTTGTGTCATTGTGTGGAATTATGCAAAAAAAAAAAAAATTAAAGTAAAAATTGGAAAACATTTTTGATATAAGTGTATGTATATATATGTAAAGTGTATACAGGTATATGTGTATATTAGATTTCGTGTTGCTTTTTTTTTTTTTCCTGTCCGCCCACTTTTGGCCTGCCTGTGGGCTTTGTGATTTGAGCATCAATGTGCAACACTCAGCCAAAGAGTCTGTGATTTTCCCATTCTAGCACCGTTGATAATTAAAGGCTGTAATAGGCCTATCTTTGGAGGTTATTCCGATGTAATTAACCCCACGTTAAAAAACATATCTAATTGGTGGTAGTTAGGTGTATAGAAAAGGTGTCTGTGTTCTAACCCGCTCAGAACTAAATAGCCTCTGGCAAACATTAAAAAAAAATGTGCTCTCAAGAGTGTCCAAATTGATATTTTTGCTTGTGTAAAGCTAGTATACTTAGCTTTACCTTTGGGGATTGGCCCGGACTGGCACTCCCTGTGGGGAAACAATCGATCGTGTGATCAAAATCACTCCGGATGGATTTATTCGGTGAGACGACGGATCATGGCGTCAAACACGGGGGTACAACATCACACTGTTTGGGCCAGTCTGTGCCTTGTAATTTCTTGTGACAATGAGCACGAAGTTTGTGATCTCCTTAATGCGTTAGTTCGGACAACTCCGAAATACCTTATAATTACCTGGGTGGCTTTGACCTCAGTGTTGGGGCTCTTTTACTGTTTTGGGGTTATGCCTTTTTATGTGTAAAATATATCCATCCTTCCAGGGGCCTAAGTCTACTTTTCCAACGAGCCAATTAAAGAGATTTTCTTATTCTTGTGGTAATGTGCCGTGCTACTTTAACGAGTAAGTTTGTAATTTGTTTGAATAAGTACCTGTTAACTAAAGTACAAATTTGATAATGCAAAATATAATCTGTTATACGTGCTATGAATTTGCATCGAATGGTTAAATGGTTAATATTTGATATTTAAATACCTTAATCCATATGCAATGTGTGAAAATTTTTATTAATTTTTTATTTCTAATGTTCAGGTCGTATCCTATTACAATTCTTTTTTTTTTCACTGTTTTTAGTTTTGGTTTGCATACTATTTGTTGTTTACCGTTAAGAAAAACGCAGAGTCTATTATTGTAAATAACTGGAACACGAACGTGAAGATGTCTCATACAATAGAAATTATTTACTACATCACAATATTTAACCCACACTGGCTATACTATACGGTAATTACAATGCGGGCTATTTACAAAATTTTATAACACTAAAAATAATCAACATTTTTGTCATAGCATCAATGAACTGTCGTGGCTTGTCCGATTTTTCAAGTAGGGACGTATTGCATTTTTTGAGAAAAAAGAAATATTCTATTTACTGTTTTGGCAAGATGTTCATTTTACGAAAGAAATTGAAATAAGGTGAAATCCGAGTGGGTTTAGATAGTTACTTTAGTTCTTTATAAAACCAACGCCAGGGGAGTAAGCATTCTATTTAATAACAATTTTGAATATAGGTTCATAATCCAAATGTGTACAAATGGCAATATTTTGGCTTTAGACACTTGAGATCAATAATTCAATATTACTCTGTCAATATCTATGGCCAAATAATTACATCCTGAGTTTTTTATGCACTTAATGTAACGATAGTTGAATTTAACAATCCTCATACTATTGTGTGCGTTATTGGAATCTTGTTATTTATTCCAACATTAGATTGTTTTAACTATGTAAGGGTAAATAACCCGAAACGCCAGAGTGAAGTTTTCAATATGTGTACTATGAACTGGTGATTTGATTGACATAATGGCGTTTAACAAATCCAGGTAAACGTCAGGAATACTTGGAGACACAAATTCTGTAAAGCAATCAAGATTAGATTATTATCTTATCTCTTCAGAATGAATCAAAACTTAGATTGCGATATTAAACCCGGCTATCGTAACGATCACTCTATATAGACATCAGTTAGACTTAAATAAACTGGACCGTGGAAACAGTTACTGGAAATTAAATAATTCTCTTTTGAAAGATAAAAATAATCGTTGAGCTAATCAAGAAAACAATATGGGAAAGTCGTGGGAAAAATATGGCAGTCACCCCATATGGTCATTTTTCTAATCTTAGAAATATCCATCCTAAAGATATCCAATTCACATTAAATGATCACTATTTTTCGAAATGGTTATACTAGAGATTAGAAGCAAAAATTTCTTACTCGTCTGGAAAGGGGAGACAATGCTATAGCCAAAAGATCTTGAAAGGGATATTAGTAATCTTTTCGATAGGGTATCTCAGGTGAGCATATGTTGAATGAGTTACTTAAAGTTAACAAGAACGAATTAGGCCGAGGTCGTAAGGCAAAAATTGATGGCGATGATACGATCTCCTAGAACCAATGGATTGAAGAAGGTGAAAAACCCTCTCGATATTTCTCATATGGAAAGACGTAAATTTTTGTCAATAAAACTATTGGTCAGTATTGTTATAGAGAGTGTAATATAGAATTTAATGAGTCGAAAGATATTCTCCGTGAAACAAGACATTTTTACAAAAATCTGTATTCCTACCGTGATATAGATAGAAATGGTAGACATAGATATCCTCATTTTTGCAAAATCAAGTATGCCAGTTCTTTCAGGTACAGCAGCGGATAAGCTTGAGGTCCTCTCATCATATAACGAACTTGCTACACAGCTTAGAATTGGTAAAAAAACGGCAAATCTTCTCCAGATTCAGATGGGTTTGGATACGAATTTTATAAAGGTATTCTTCATGATTTAGGATGGTATCTGCTCCGTTCACTTAATTTTCTTACGAAAATGGCCTTCTTTCAGTACTCAAATACGGCATCATTACTTTTTACCTAAAGGGGTAAACCTAGACATATCTGAAACTGGCTACCACTTCATTGTTAAATGTGTCATACAAACTTGCATCTTCGTGCATTGCTGAAGAGTAAATCTTGCCTATCTAACCATTATGCATAGAACCAAAAAGGTTTATCTCAGGTCGTTACATTGGTGAAATATAAGTTTAATGTACGACATGTTAAATTATACAGAGAAAATATAAGTTCCCCCCCGCATGTTTTATTGAATCGACTTTGAAAGCATTCGATTCTGATCTCCATGATTTTTTGAAAAAATAACTGTTCATTTCAATTTTGGTGCCTCAAATGCAACATGGATCGAAGTGTTTTATATAAAACCAAGCCGTCCGGCTTCGGTACTCGTTTATGGCTTTTTTTTTTGTCTCAATCTTTCACGGTAGAGAGAAGTTTTGTCTACGGTATGGGCTGAGCCCTTATTTGTTTTCTTCTCTGTGCGAAGTACTTGTAAATTATACGTAACAAGGAAAATATAAAGGGAATTTCAATGGAAACATCGAGTATCGTCTGTCTCAATATTCTGACGATCTGTGATTTTTCTAAATGGTTCTGAAAACTCAATGTATTCAACTTTTAACACACTGGCAATTGTGTGCTAAATATCCGGGTCTGAAGGTAACATCGAAACACTCCAACAGACTGGATTGGTTCCAAAAAGGTAGTCGTTTGAAACTTTGCGATATATCCCTATTAAATATGGGTTGGGGAACTATGGCGAAGATAGTTTAAAGCTCTTGGAAGAGTTTTTTCCCTCGACCAACCTTAAGACTATGATAAGAAGTAATTATGACGAGTTTATAGACTCAATTTAAAAATTGATTAATCATTGGTCTAAAAGAAATCTCACAGTTCTTGGTAGGATTACCATTGTTAAGTCCTTATTGCTATCCAAACTGACATTTGTAATTCTAACCCTACCCCTATCCATCGGAAAATCATCATTAAAAATTGAGAGACTATTATAACCTTCATCTGGAAAGGTACGATCGGGTGACTAGAAATCAAATGATTCAGGACTATAGCAATGGGGGTGTACGTATGGTAGATATTCAATTCTATTTCATGCCTTAAAAACATAACCTGGATCCGTAGACTATACAAGGTAATCAAAGTTCAGATTGGGCAAATTTATTCTTTTATTGACCAATATCTCTCATCTTCTCGATATTGAAGGCTGTTCTTTCGAAATCTAAATGCTTTTTGAACCGTTTACGGAACCAATCATTTTGGAAGGACGTTTTTTGTGCATGGTGTAACGATAGTTGAGGCCACCCACCTCTAAATATACCGATTTTAAAAGGAATTCTTTAATTGTATAAAACAGATATACTAGGTTGGGGTAGAAAACTCTCTATTTACCGCCATTGGGGAAGAATGGGGTGAACTATGTCAATGATCTCATTGACGATAACGGTGATTTTTTATCGTTTAGAAGATTTTATAATAGGAAAATTTACTATTCAGACCATTTCCTTCCTGTAGTATGGAGCGATGATTAACTCTATAAAATTAAAAATCTTTGCAATTGCATACTTAAAAGAAAGGCAATGTTCAATTTCTCTTCCTTTCACCATTCACTTCGATATTCTTCTTCTTGACAAGAAAGGATCAAGACGATTTATGACATAAAATTTAATCTCCTCCAAAAAGTTGTAAGGAAAATTTGGTGAACAAATGGGAAAATAAGTTAGACATAAAATATGTGATAGAATACATGGTCAATGATTTATCAAATTCCTTTCAATGCACCATTGATACTAATTGAGATGGTTCAATGTTCGACTATCGCATAGGAGTTTTGGGAGTAACTTCATATTTGATGAAGATTGGTTTTAAGATCGAGTCTATGCACCTTTTGTAAGAAAAGAAGAAGAACCACTTATACCATTGATTTGTAAATGGATATAACTTTAGCAATTCTGGGATAGACTAAGGTGGATAAAATAATCTTTAAAAAATCTCAAGCATTGTTAGTTGAATAATGACCTTTTTTGTTTTGTGTAGCACAGTAAATGGCGTGCTTTTAAACGGTAAATTATATACTTTGCCCGTTTTCATATTTATAAGATGAACATTAAAGAAAAGACTCCACTTTTTCAAATCTTCCAGAAAAGATGTAAAACGTATTCTCTTTGAAAAATATATTATACAAAATATCACTATGTCCAATTTTAAATTTAAACAAAAAATGGCAAATTTCATGTTTTTCAGTTTTTCACTTTGTTTTTATTATATTTGTATGTATTGAGTATGGTTTCCATTTCATCATCTGTATATATTACTGTATGATGTTATAATAATAATACTGTCTCTGTGAAAAGAAAAAAAAATAATAGTAATTTCTATAGATAGACACTCAATAGATTTTACCAAGTATTTTGCTCCAGATATTTCTTAAACAGAGAAAAAAGGTGAATTTTGATTTTGTACCAAAGAAACAATTCTCAGCTAAATCCTTTACCAAATCAAGGGCAAAAATCATACTTTTCACGATATTTAAGGGACATCTGGTATGTGAAATCTCTCGTTGCAACCTTTAAGTAAAATACCTAAGGAATGGACGTCTTGCTATCTTTGATGTAAACTGCTAAAAAGGACAGAACCAAAATGGTATTCGTAAGCACCCATAAGTAAAACACCTAAGGACCTAAATAAATCTGGAATAAGATACTCTTGCTACTCTTTGAGGTAAAGTACCAACAAGACCGATAAGGTAAGATACCTTGCTACTCTTTGAGGCACAAGATGGGGTGCTCGCCCACATACCCTACGATCGACGGCACTTGCCCTGTGCTACTCATGTGCAGAGTATGCTTGCCCTGTATGGGAAAAATCAACCCATGCTAAGAAGCTTGATTCGGCGTTAAATGCCTCCTGCCGCCTTACCACCGGATGCCTCCGTCCAACATCAACGGAAAACTTAAACATCCTAGCAGGAATTGCTCCACCAGACATCCGTCGTAGCGTAGCGATCATGCAATAGCGTAGCTGCCAAGTATCTAATGTGAAGCACCCTATGTCATGTCTTTTCTTGCTAGAAGAATCACTAAACCCTTTTCCACAGTACTAGCATTCGTGGGGCTTTAACCTTTGACCTATAATAACAGTTTTCAGCTTATAACTTCGTAAGTCGGAGATAGCACAAACTAAACATTTTTTAATCCTTGTGGCCATACCGACAATTTGGTATGCATTTCAACAAAATTGGACCACTTTTCAATGTCGACACATGTGTAATCTTTTGTGATCCCCTATCTCGCTTAAGTTACCACTTCAGAATGGCCATCATACCAGTAGCTCTGTAGCAACTCTGTAGCTCTTTGAGCTTGAACTGTTTGATGCATAATCTACAGAAGTATTTAATATCTTCCGAGTGCTTTCATTTAAGGAGTACTTTATCACGTCTCATTTTGAAGGTTTAGCACCAGTATGAATCCGCTCATGTCTGACTTTGTCGCTTTTCCTAAAGAAAGCCTTTTTACAATGTAGACATTTGTGTACCCGCTTTCCTGTATGTATGATTTCGTGGTTATTTTTAGGACCTATTCTACTGAATGTTTTATCACAATATTGGCATTTATATGACTCGTTATCTCTTAGATGGCTTTGCTCGTGGGCATCCCTGTGCCAACTGCTGCGGCACATTTTGTTACAGTATTTGCAGTTCAACTTACCTTGGGTATGTTTCATTTCGTGTTTCTTTTTGAGATCAATTTGATAGAACCTCTTCTCACAAAACTGACATTGAAGCCATTTATCAGCAGGATGTTTCATTTCATGTTTTCTCTTAAGGGCACGCGTACTAAAACTCTTACCACAATATTGACATATGTGATTTCTTTCATGACGCTTCTTTTCATAGTTAGTTAAAAACTTTTTACAGCAAAATGACATTGTGAGGTTTTTCACCTTTATGTGTTTTTTCATGTTTGACCATAGTCTTTTTTAAAAAGAAACTTTTTGTGCAATAATAACATTTGTGAGGGCGTTTACCGGTATGCGTTATCTCATGTTGTCGTTTTCTTACTTTACGAATGAACGTTTTCTCACAAAACTGACATTTGTGAGGTTTTTCCCCAGTATGTGTCATTTCATGAATATCTTTATCACATTTATGAATAAACTTTTTTCCACAATACTGACAAGAGTGAGGTCTTTCTGCGGTATGTATCCTTTCATGATTTGTTTTATGAGATACCGTACGGAAGCTGCTACAATACTGGCAGTGAAATGGTTTTTCCCCAGTGTGTACTCGTTCATGAATTTTTCTAACAGAATCGTTGCAAATCTTCTCACCAAACTTGCATTTATGATCTGGTCTCCTTGGTGAATTTTCTCAATGGCCATCCCTGTAGCTGGTCCTGCTAAATGTTTTTGTCACAATAATCTGCAATTAAATCTCTCCTGCCTATGTTTCATTTCATTTTCCTTGTGTTACCAGCCCTAAACGAAAACGCTATTCACAATATTGACCTTTAAAAGTTTTCTCTCCAGTATGATGTGTCATTTCATGTCTTTTCTTGTTAGAAGAATCACTCAACCTTTTTCCACAGTACTGGCTTCGTTGAGCTTCCCTCCGACATGGCGCAGTTCATGTCTATTCCTCCCTCTTTGGAAACACTTCTCACAAAATTGATCCATTTGTAGGCCTCCATGGCATTACATTACTTTACTGTCCTCTGTGTCTTTTCACGTGAACATCCTGTAGCTAGTGCTTTTGCTGAATTGTTTGTTGGCAATAATTACAGGTAATTGCTTTCCTATTCCAGCAGTCATTCTACTGCTTATAATGGTACGACTTGTTCTTTTTCATGTTTGTTCTATCCGAGAAGCCCCTTGTCCCATTTTGCTTAAGTGCCTTGTGTATTCTTTCTACGCCTTGTTCTTCTGTGTACCGCCTTCTTTTTTGGTTAATATGCACTGTTGGTCCCTTTCTTAACTTTGTTTTCTATTGGATAAAACCATCGTCCCTTTGGATTACGGAACGCTTGGTTCCTTCCAGCCCTTTGTTCATCTGTGGCACACTTTCCCTGTATCTGTGAACCTCCCGTTGTTTTTGGGTAATGGTACGGTTGTTTTATTCCTTCTTAGCCTTTGTTCTGTCAGAGGAGCCCCCTTCCTTTTTTGCTTAAGGGTAACTGATGTGCATTATAAGCCTTTGTTCTGTATGATGAGCCGTCTTTTCTTTTTGGTTAAGGCACGTTGGTCCTTCTTAACCTTTGTTCTATATCTGGATCCACCCGTTCTTGTTGGTTAAATGACACGTTGGGCCTTTTCGCACCTTCTAGTCTTTTTGGTTTATGTCACGGGTTTAGGGTTAGTCCTTAGGTCTGTTCCGTCGGTGGCACCATCATTCCTTTTTTTGTTTAGGGCTTGGCTGTTCCTTCTTAGCCTTTGTTCTGTCCGAGGAACCACCTTCCCGCTTTGCTTAAGGGCATTTTGAATTCCTTCTTAGCCTTTGTTCTGTCTGACAAACCACCTTTTCTTTTTGGTTAAGGCAACGTTTAGAGGTCGTCCTTCTTATCTAGAGCTTTGTCTATCTTTGGAAAGGAACCACTCTTCCTTTTGTTTAGGGCGTGGTTTTCTTTCGTACCCTTTGTGCGTCCGAAGGAACCACCTTCTCTTTTTTGTTAAGGGGCATTGTTGTTCTCCTCTTAGCCGTGTTCTGTCCGAGGAACCACCTCTCCTCTTGGGTTAAGGGCCCTTTCTTTCCTTCTTAGCTTTTTGATATGTCTGAGGAACCACATTTTCTGTTTGGGTTAATGCAATGTTTTTTTTTCACTTTGCCTTTGTTCTAGTCGGTGGGACCTCCTTTTCCCTTTGGAGTTACGGCACGAGTGTGCCTTCTCCGTTGTTCTGTTTTCTGTAATCACTTTAGGTTTTTGGTAATTGGGTTTTTTGTGTCTCCCTCTCTTCCGTTCCATCTGGACACACCTTGCCTTGGGTGGTAGCAAGGGTTTCATACATATGGCGTGCTGTGTTTCTCATGGTTCAAACAGCGATAGAATCGCGGTGTGTTTGTATGAACCGATGCCTACCATACTTGCACACCAGTGGCTTCAACAAGCCCCACTCTCTCTTCTTCCGATCTTCATGCTGAAAATAGATATATATAATGCTAATATGCAAGGCATTTATAAAAGCACTTTTAATACGACATTTGCTTTTCTTCGTAAGTATCCCCTCCACACATTAACGATGAAAAACAAAATCGTGTTCAAAATGTTGCTCAAACTTTCAACGATTCTGACGGCAAGTCATGTCATTATACATATTCATGAGGACCCCTGATCATTACTGCCCCATTCTTCAGCGTTATCTTCTGTACTCCCCTACCCACTACCCCCCCCCCACCCCGATGGTAATATCGATTAGTCCATAAATAACATGAATGGGATTTTTTTTAATGGACAAACAATTAAGGCAATTTTGATAAGTTAACGTGTATGAGGCCTTTGAAAAATACCACTTTTGACATAAGACATTAAACCCTTCGCCGCCTACTCTCCATTGTAACTTATATATGGGGAATAGAGAGAAATGGTGGTGCGTGTGCGGGTAGAATGTCGTTTACTCCCCAACAGTTTATATCCTAAAATAATGGTGGATTTGTAACGCCATCTGTTAAACACACTAGAATTATCATGGAACTTTACCTTTTTTATTATAATAGGCAGTAACCTCTTCACCAATAATCCACAGGCTCTTTTTTTTGGGCACACACTTTGTAGCCGCCGCGCCTGTGGCTGCTGATGGTACACTACCTTGTAGCTTCAGTAAGTCGTTACCCCTCCTCTCCTGTGACTTCGACCTCAAAAGAAAGCAGGTTTCGTTAATTGGTGTAATCTTAAACGTGCAGAGGTTAAACTAATTAGAAGCTCTACAATAATTATCTGGAAAAAATCTAAATGGTTTACCAAAATACTGCTTCCTCACCCTTCCTGAAACATGAGCTGTTGCACGAAAATATAATCTTTGTCGTCTTTTATCAGCACACGTATTTAGTTAAAGGGATATGCAGTGATTTGCTGATCCGAAACATCGAAACAATCATCAAAATTCATATTTTGGTATTTTTATTACTGGCATGGATGTGCGCGTGTGCCAACATAACCTTGCAAGTTGTTGGCTTGAAATCCCTGTATTAACAAGGCAGTACTTTTTACCTGATTCTGTAATTTCTATACGTGCGTATCAAAATTCCGACTTCAGATCAAAAAAGCCTATCTCTGTGAATATCCCAGATTTTTAAACGTGATATTGTGCACCATGACCTGTACAGTTTGACCTTGATTATTGATCTTTGTTTATTCTGTACTGGAGTAATTATATGATTCTGTAATTTCTATACGTGCGTATCAAAATTCCGACTTCAGATTAAAAAAAACCCTTCTCTCTGAAATCCCAGATTTTTAAGCGTGATTTTGTGCACCATGACCTGTACAGTTTGACCTTTATTATTGATCTTTGTTTAATCTGTACGGGAGTAAACCACAATCAGTTGTTTAGTGTAGGCCTATATTTTGAGACGCCATCGCTGTATGTCTATTTACGGGAGCCGGTTGGACAAATATCCTTCATATTTTTACTATATTGGTGTTTTTCCTACATTAAAATAGTCATATAAAATTGTACTCACTTATCCCTGATTTATAAGCTAAAAATGCATTTCCACACTCTTTTTTATTTTCTCACATTATCGCTGCTTATCCCTTTAATAATTAGTTGTTGTGCTTGCATTCTGTCTTAGTATGATGAAATTAATGAAACACAACATTAATTAATAACAGACCTAAACCTAGACAAAGTTTTCGGCGTGGGAGGCATTTGAAAACAGCATTAATTCATTTCTTGATTCCCGTTCGTATAACAGACTTTCAAATTTCGGTTTCACGGGAGGTCAATAGGTTAACTTGACCAGACCTGTCCTCCAGAACAAACCAAGCGTGCATTGAATACAAAAGCATCACCTGCAGAAATAACTGAAATGTTCAGGTGAACCAGGTGCATGTATTGTATTCTTCTTAGGCTTGGATGATCTGGTTGGCAAATAATACAAAGTCCATTCAACATAATTTAGCTCCGTGAAAGGGCCCTATAGATGACAGATGTCTGAAAATATGGATATGGAACGCCCGTGTTGACAGTTCCAATCTTTGACCACATATAATGTTGTAGATGTGACACTACAGAGTCATGGATAGATGGGAATAATTCGGTTATTGGTGAGATATTTCCTCATATGTTCCATGAAAGCGTTTGACAGTGTACGCCGAGACAGTCTATGGAGGATTGTAGCAGCTTATGGAATTCCTCCGAAACTAATTCAGATGATCAAGGTCTTTTATCTGAATTTTGAATGTAGCATTATCATTGATAATGGTCTTTCCGACTGGTTTAGAGTTGAATCTGGGTACGTCAGGGATGTATCCTTTCACCAGTGCTCTGCCTTCTTACAATAGACTGGGTAATGAGAAACACCACAGCAGACAAACCGAGAGGCATACAATACGATATTGCACTCTTGTCCTCAAACTTTGACCACATTCAGGAAAAAAACTGACAGGCCTTCTAGGTTTGCAGCACAAACATGCTTTACTTTGAACGAAAAGAAACCCCAATTGTTGAAGATGAACACAAACAACCAGAATCAATTGACTGGTAATGGAAATATCATTGACCAAGTTGATGACTTAACATATCTGGGCAACAAAGTCAGCAAAGAAGATAGCACAAGTAAAGACATCAAATCTAGAATCAACAAAGCCAGAACTGCTTTTGTCAAGTTGCAACCTGTCTTGAAATATCAACAATATAGCCAGAAATTAAAGATAAAGCTTTACAACAACAACAATGTAAAATCGGTTCTCCTTTATGGATCTGAGTGTTGGCGTGTGACAAAATATGACAAGAAAAAGCTGTCTTCCTTCCACAAAGGTTGTCTCAGGAAAATCTGTAAAATATTTTGGCCTGTTGTTATCTCAAATGATGACCTCTATAAGAGAATTCATAGCGAAGACATAGTGAAATCAGGCGCCGCAGGATAAGATGATTGGGTCTTGTCCTTCGGATGCCACGAGACAATACTCAAAATTGCTCTCAGATGAACACCGTAAGGCAAGAGAACAAGAGGGAGACCGAAAACCACCTGGAGGAGAACAATCTCTGTTGAATAACAAAAGGCAAATCTGACTTGGGTGACAGCAGAGAAGAAGGTGAAAAATAGGCAGGAATGGAGGAATCTGATTGTCCCAGTAGGGATGACGAGAACTAAGTATTTCCACGAAAGGAAAGCGCTTGAGGTGGTATTGAAAATATACTGGAAAGGTCAAATAGCCCATTATCTTTCATACTACAGGGGTCAAAATTTCAAAATACAGAGTTTAAGAAATAAATATATCAACTTGTTACTCAAAAAAGGTATCATTTAATATGATGTGTAAAAACAATGGCAGTGTCATAAATTTACCTTGTTACCATTGTAACGAAGCTTCAGACATAGCGTAAACTATTCTTTTTTTAATCTATGTGACAAAGCATGTAAGTTAGTGCACTTCTTGTTGTAATATAGGTAACTTTTCTGTTTGACCCCTGTGTTAACAAAGACAATAGCATACCTGACATCTACCCTATTTTCTTCTATAACTCCATAACCAGATCATAGAAGTATGGCAAACTATACATTTATTTCATCCTTATCACATAACAAACATTTTGGTCTAAATTTTAGGTTTGTTGGATGACTTCAATTTTTACCCCTATATGTTGTTCTGTGACATTGTTCAATTAAAAATCAGAAAAAAAAGTCCAAGTTAGGTCACTTATTGTTATAAATTTACTGGTGTATAGTCGCACATCATCGCACAACATTCCCTTCCCTGCCCTTCCTCATCACTGACACAAACGTACTTCCACATACGTATACCATCGCAGCGGTTTGACCCCATGCAATTGTATCTTAATTTTAGAGCAATTTTAAGCAAAGGCGACATAATTATGACAACTGATGTAAGTAGGGGCATGCAAGAGCTATTATCTCCACAAAAATCAGGAAAGTCCATTGCGGGAATCTTGCCATATAGGCCTACAACGGTCATAATTTGTATGTTATAGTGCCCTCTATATGCCTATTTCCCATTGAAAGACGTGTAAAACTAGATTTTTATGAAAAATCACATTTGCCCGCAATGAATTTTCATCAAATTTACATAGGATGTAATTAGTGGAATAAATACTCAAAATTAGTTGTCAAAAGTGTGTCGTCGTTTATAGTTTTGTTTTATTCTCGTTTTGTCATAATAAATGAGACTTTCAAATAGCTGTGATACACACGCGCGCCTACGCACGCACGCGCGCGCACACACACACATGAATATTTGTGTACAATTTACTTTTGTCACAATTGGGTGAATTGCTATGCTATTGGATCACCCTGTAGTACACTTTACTATTTTGATCACCATGTAATATGCTTTCTCTATCTGTACCCTGCGTATTTTGGTTGTTAGAAAGTTTGTGTTAATCATAGGGAAGTATTCATTGTTAACGGTCCTGCTAGACTGTATCACAGCCTGGGTAACTGATTTACTACTCCACCTGAACATGCTGTGTGTAGACGGCCGGCCATTACAGCAAAAAGTGCTCAGAAAAAGTTTTGACGGCGTAATTTGTTACAAACATCCAACCATGTGGATTTGCATCCTCATGGGACATACAATAGCGTATGGGGTGTTGGCCATTCTAATTTTTTTTAATTTTAGGGTAAAAAATGGCCAAAAAAGGTCAAAATTGTCCAAAAACAGGTAAATCAGTCGAAATGCATTCCTTTCTTCAAATAATCTATCAGAACATATCCATTTACCTTCAAATGAGTCATATTTAAGTGAATATATAATGGAAGTCATTTCAATTTATAAATTTTTGGGTCAAAATGGCTAAAAAAGGCCGAAATTGTCAAAAAATAGGTAAATCAGTCGAAATGCATTCCTTTCTTAAAATAATCTATCAGAACATGTCCATTTACCTTCAAAGGAGTCATATTTAAGTGAGTATAATGGAAGCCATTCCAATTTATAAATTTTGGGGTCAAAATGGCCAAAAAAGGTCAAAATAGTCCAAAAATAGGTAAATCAATCATATTGCCTTCTTTTCTCAAACTTTTCATCAGAACATGTGCGTGTACATCCCAAGGGAACACAAATGAGTGGATTGAGTGCTAGCCATTTCAATTTGCATATGCATATTCTGGGGTCAAATTGGCCAAAAAAGATCAAAATTGTCCCAAAAATCCATAAATGAGTCAAAATGCCTTCCTTCTCAACAATCATAATGGGAATATGTAAAGTTTTCTTCCCAAAGAACTATAATTAACTGAATAGAGTAGTAGTCATTTCAATTGACAAGTTCAACTTTGTCCAGGTCAAAAGGGCCAAACAAGTTCAAATTTGTCCAAAACTAATAAATTAGTCAAAGCACTCTCTTTTCTCAAAATAGCTTAAAGGAACATAATTCATTTACTTCCCATCAGGGACAGTGATTAAGTAAATAAAGTGCTAGCCTTTTCAATGAACAGATTTTGGTGTTAAAATGTCCAAAAGGGTAAAAAAGTCAAAATATGGTAAAATAGTCATAATTGCCTCTTTTCAAAAAAATACTCAAGGGAATATAATTAGGTGGATACAGTGCTAGGTATTCCAATTTACACATTTTTGAGTCACATTGGGCTGAGGACCAAAATGAACTCAAGATTGGAGGGGGAAATCTCAAGATTTATGGTCAATATGGTCAGAAAATATCAACTTAAACTATGATTGATAAATGTAATTAATGCAGCAATAATTGTCCTTAAGGTTTATTGTTATCCATTAAATTTACACCCCTCAGTAAATTAGGGTATTGGCTATTCCCAATTCTCAATTTGATGGAAAGTCACCACAAATGGGTAAATTACGAATTATTGCCACTATTTACAACTTGTTACTCAGGCCATATTCACACTCACCAAAGTACATAAAGTTAAAATGAGTTGGCCATTAAATGCACTTTCTGGAGGGGCCAAGAATCAAAGTCGTTATAAAGATTTTGTTGTTAATGCCTTCCTTACGTTCTCAGAGTGCTATCAAACCCGAATGAAAAAAATACTAAGAAAAAACCCATTTTTAAAGCACCCGATTTATATTGTTTTCCATAGATATGCTATGTCCCCTCTTTCCATGATACTAAAATAGTACCAACAACCGAGTATGCGTCAGATGACGTCTCAGTCCCGCTCTGCAAAATGTTCCCCTAAATGTATTTTTCCACAGAAAATCTTAGGAAAATCCATTTTGCGCTAAAAAACCGTAGGAATATCGGATGTTCACTCTAATGATGACAAATGGAATTTTCTATAACCTAAGAGTTTAGATTGCAGCTTTTTATAATATTTTCCAAAAAGCACATAAATTTCCTCGGGTGACAACCACCCCCCCATTACCCTTCGACTGCGACGAGACATCCACCGTCCACTGTGAAGGACTTCTAGCTTCCCCATTTTTATTTTTTTCGCTAAATGACCAGAAAGGATGAGGGAATAAAAGCTTTTGGCATGTAGGCGCATTGATATTTATTTTAATTTTTGTTAGGTTTAATCAACACGTCAGAATGATCATTTGTAAAGAAAGAGCCCGAACTGGGAAAACAGTCGCACTGTTTCCAATTTTGGCGTCACATTCAGTTATGGTTTAAATGTCCAAAATGTCCTTCCCTACATGGTTGAGCAAAATAATTAAAGGGTTTCTTGGGGGGGTTTGGCAGTAGGCCCTATGTCATCTTATTTAATGCTTAAATCACCAAGACCCTGGGCCTGTGAATCCACGCAGAACGGGACAAGCTTGTTGGATATTTTTAGCTGTTAATCTGGGGATCAAACTCAGGTCCAAAAAAATTTAAAACAGAGCATCCTAACCCTCAAACCCTTGTAGATCAACTGTGCATAACCCTATATAATACTAAACTTTACAAAACCTTGTGAGTAGCCAAGAATAAATTCTCGTGAAGAAAAATTATTACGATTTCATTAGAGAACCAGATATAGAGGGGAAATATCAATTTGCTAACAAATATTCAAGGTATAAACACTAATTTTTAACGTGTATTTGGTCTGTTTATGTTTCATCCATAATGCGAATACTTTCAACGAACATTATTATTGTGATTATTGAATTTTATTTTTATTCATATCTAAGTTTGGCTATTCTAATGTAAGCCCTAATAAATATATGTTATCATTAAGAATGTAGTTTAAACACTCATTAAAAGTAATTTTAAGCTAATTATAAATGTCCATTTTAACCTAACGGATCCGAGATCTAGAAAAATCACCCATGGCCCTAACAACTATTTTTTAAATAGTCTATACGATGCTATATAAATTCACAGGGTAATGATAAAATATGACAAAGTCACACTTTTATCAATTGTTTCCCATTTAACACTTATAGTTAGTCGAGTTTGATAAATTTTTGGGGAAATTTAACAAATTCTTGTCCCATTTCGATTCCAAAATCTATGACTGGCTAGCATATATATACCATTTTACTTACTTATATCCCGTTGGATTTAAAACGCAATATATCTCTTTTGACCTATGGGCAAAAAGAAGACAATAAATGTAAGTAAGACAAAGTGATAACGTTTCGTTATCTCACTCATTTTTAATGATTTTGATCAGTTTTTGGGATAATTTTGTCCGCATTTATTCCCTTTTGGACGCAGAAACTATCAAGTTTAAATAGCTAGCACTCTTTTCACCTGACGAAAAGGCAATCACTTACATGCCCTCACTGTGAAAAGAGGCATTATAAAAGATTTGGCCATTTCAAAACCCAAAATCTGTCAATTAAGCCAACTAGCTTTCTATTCACTTATTATGACACCTTTGGAAGTAAGTGATTTGACCATTTTGGAACAATTTTGACCTTATTTTGGTCATTTTGATCTAAAAATATGAAAACTAGAATGACAAGCACTAAAGCTACTCATTAACGTTTCCTTGAGATATAACGGCAAATGTTTCCTTGAAAATGTTTGTGAAACGAAGGTATTGGGACTGAGGTATCCATTTTTGGCCAATTTTACCCCCAAATTTATAAATCGGAATGGCTGCCATTTTATCCACTTAAATATGACTCCTTTGAAGGTAAATGTACATGTTCTGATAGATTATTTTAAGAAAGGAATGTATTTCGACTGATTTACCTATTTTTTGACAATTTTGACCTTTTTTGGCTATTTTGACCCCTAAATTTATAAATTGGAATTACTTCCATCATATTCACTTAAATATGACCCATTTTAAGGTAAATGGACATGTTCTGATAGATTATTTGACGAAAGGAATGCATTTCGACTGATTTACCTATTTTTGGACAATTTTGACCTTTTTTGGCCATTTTTTGCCCTAAAATAAAAATGTAGAAAGGCCAACACCCCATACGTTGATGTACATCCCATGGTAGTATGAATCCACTAGGTTGGACCTTTGTAACAAACAACGCCGTCAAAAGTCATATTTTGGTCCTTTGGCCGGCCGTCTAGTGGGAGTATATCAGTTCAAAATGGAGTTGCTGTGTGGGAGTATATCAGTTGAAAATGGAGTCGGTTTCGTGCTCTCTCTCTCGCTTGAACGCGCTCGCGGTGCTCCTCTTTCATGGACATAACTTCTTCTTCTTCTTCCTTGGTAACTGCAGACTTCAAGCATGAAGATTTTCGCACTGCAGATTTGGGTGCGCACGCCGTAACCAAAAAAGTTACAGCCACATAAAGTTTGGTGCAAATATATACAAGTGAGTGCATTAAAATAAACTGACTGCATGCTGGTTACTTAGAGTCACCTCCTAATGCCAACTTGAAGGCATCAAGAGATGAGTCTTTGACAAAGACTACGGTCCTGCAATACAATGCAGTTAAAATAGATGAAAACCATCTGCATCTCTGACTTAACGCAGTAGCAACATAGTCCCAATAATTGTGGCTACACATTTGACATTTATTTTAACATTGGTCATTATCATATCACTGAATGTGTAGTCACAAAAGGTTGTGTAGTCACAAAAGGTTAGCCATTTAACCACCACCAATTTTAGTTAAAAATAAAAGCCTCCAAATCCATCAAATTTACCACATTTTATCTTGAGGACCACTTTATGTCTAGAAGTATCATAATGAAGATTTGTCAAAATGCTGGCAACTACGTATGAAATTCTGATGAAATTTGATTGTCCAAATCAAAAAAGCAAAGTGTAAAGCAAAGTGTAAAGAAAGCAGAATAAAATCACTGATTTTTCTGAAAACAATTACCTCCTGCATGTATCAGTCTTAAAACTGAATAGAAGAGATAGTAAGGGTAATACTATGTGGCGGATTGATGATATAGACATCATTTTGGTTGCATATGCTGCTTGAAACTGATTGGAGAGGTGAGTGCAGTAGAATTGTTAAATGGCTAACCAATTACACATAACCTTTTGTGACTACACATTCAGTGACATGATAATGACCAATGTTAAAATAAATGTCAAATGTGTAGTCACAAATTATTGGGACTAAGTAGCAACACAGTTCAAATTGCATTGCACTACTGCTGTGTTGAGTCGTATGGCTTTCATCCATTTTACTGCACTGAAGTAGGCCTATGATGGACCTTTACAGTTACACTCCCTGGGAATGCAGTGCCACTAAATATTTCGGTTCACATTTTGTTTTATTATTATTAATAAGAGAAACACTTCTATTCTCTATTTCATTGTATTGAATGGCTATGTTTTGCTGCATATCTATACAACTTTTAACTGACTACTGCCACTTTAAAGTGGTACCGAGCAGCTCCACAAAATTCCATAGCAAACATTTGATAAGTTTTGATAATGCACTAGTTACCGTTCTTTGTCTATATGGGATAGCACTTACAGCTATATAAAAAATAACTTACCAATGCCTGTTTTACGTCTCTTCCGACTGCTCGCCAATTTATTTCACGTTATCTGGTAAACGAGTCGTCTGCCATTTATATCATATGTGCACGTCCATGCTAAGCGCCATTTCTCTTATCCTAAACAAATAACACTTTGTCCTAATAGATTACATATTGCACATATTGCTTTTACTGGCCATCACGGCAATATTCGGAGCCTAGTGGCCAAATTGGTTGTAAACATATTATCATAACGGAATAAATCGCAATCTCATCATAGTGTGCAGTTCACACACCATAGAAAGAAAACGTTTTACACAATTTGCACTCGCCAGTGTGGTGGTTCCGTTTACGGCGGGTCGGTAAGTACGTAATTCCTGTTTTCTTAATTGAAAAAAAAAGTTGGTGTAGTGTTTTGAAAATCTCAGGAGGGGAATAATACCAGAAAGGCATTGTGGGAAAAATGGATTAGCCCGTAGAGATGGCTTATTTACTTTTTCCGTGTCCGGCGAGTACCGAAGTAACCCGACAAAAAAGATTTAATTTTCTCGCTAGGTTGTATAGGTTCAGACCCACTTGCGATTATTTAAAACAAAACTAGTTACGGACCCTTTGAAGTGCCAAAAACTTCCATAGAACCCGTCCGTTTCCGAGATATTTGAGATTTAGTTTCATTTGCAGCAAACGCTTCCTCAGGACGGCTTGATAACGTTAATCTCTCGGCGCGTACCAATTTTTAGATATTCTTTTCCGATCCTTTCGCAGTCTGTGACGACAGACTACACACGTTCCGGACCGCCGTAGTGGTCGTGTTTGATCCCCCGTAGCATTCCCTCCCCTAGTTACCTGAAACAATATGACTACTAAGTGTTGTAACAAATATTTTTCATCTTTTTTATTGTGTGACGTAAATGCGTATCATCATGTAATTAAACGATTGTTATGTGTAATATAATCGCGTTTCGCCCCCGTTTTCTTTACATTCAACTTCCCTCTACAAAGGAATAGCAACAGGGGAGGCGTGATATATTATAAACTTGTTTTGCAAACGGAAACTTCACTACATGAACCAAAACCCTATTTCGATTTCGGCCATCCGTTCAACAACAACAAAAAAACCAGGAAATTTAAGATTTGATATTTGGCTTCCCTTTTCCAAGTTATAATACGTGTGTGGCCACCACAAAGTGTAACTGACACAATAATCGTAACCTTACACTTTTGTGTTAAGAAAGTTGTTATCGCGCCTAAGACCGACAACAAAAGTGTAAAACGTTAACCTACTTACTTCGTGATATAGATGCGTTGTAATGGTTAGCTGTTTGCTATCAGTGGGTGGCACGACTACTAACAAGTGACGTTTTTTTCGGGAATCAAATCTCTCCCTTCACTGCACCTGGGCGGATCCAGGAATGCTCAATAGGGGGGGGGGGGGGCGGGGCGGCGGGCGGCGTGGCGACCGTCACTATTTCGCTTATAAAATTTTCCGGCTCTGGCTTCGCTCGCCGGGTAGACCCAATTTTTTTTTTTTTTAATTTATAAAATAATGTTTGAATTTCTGAAGAGTGGGGGGGGGGGGGGGTGGGAGTGGCAACGCCTATAGTTTAAATTTTTTTCAAGCACCATAGCACAAAAGAAACACACAAGAAAGGAGTAACCCCCCCCCCCTGCTCTTCAGAATTTCAAACAGAATGAACAATTTGTTAACCCGCGAGCGAAGCGAGCCTGAAAATTTTACAAATTGGTGTCGGCAAGGGCGCCCACAAAAGGTCATTTTCAGGGCGCGCCCCGGCGCCCTGTTGCGGCAAAGGCAAGTTTTCTACATCAAATACAAGAAGGCGCCCGGCGCCCTTTGGTTGGCAAAAAATGGGGGCGCGGCCGGGTGCGCCCCCCCCACCCCTAAATAATCCGCCTATGCTGACAAGTGTGTTATTACTGCTTATGTCGTCTGAGACGAGTGTCGTTTATTTTCCGGTAACTATTTCACTTTTATCTTTCCTATGATTGTGATTTTGTTGTTTTGTTGTTTTGTTTTTCCAATTGTTTCTTTCGTTCTTGATGCTGTTGGATTGCATATTATGTTTTTTTAAGTTCCCTACTTTGCTCACAATGTATTAGTATTATAAAACACTTAGCGATGTGGGGGTGTCCAGGATGCCATAAAATTATAACAACTGAACTCTAACGGTCTATTTGTGTTAATAATATGTATTTTGTAAACGAAAAAACGGGATTTTTCGTCATTTTTTAAAACTTGGACACGCCTTCCTTTGCCGGTGATTAAAGTGTAAGGCTCGGACACCCGTCCCCCTTATCCCTAACAGGACATATGCCTTTGATAAGTACAATATATGAAGAGCTGATTTTTTCAAAAGGGAAGGGGCCTAAATCAAATGTCTACCTTGTGTCGTAATTTCTAGGGTTATTTTTTAAAATAATGTAATTCTAATGGCATTTGAGACTAGAAATTGATGCTGTGGATTTTAATTTTATAAACGCTATTAATATTTCGATCATCTAGAAGTAGTAGATTAGTTAGAAAAAAATGACAGACTTTGGACTTTTGGAATCAACTCAAATTTAATTATGTGTTTATTATAAAGAGAGGTTATTTTTAATATGGAGGTTGAAATAAGTCACAATTCTGTTTCACAAGGTAGCAAATTAGAATTGTCACAACACAACCTATGCCGGTGATTTTATAATAAGCAATAAACTCGTCGGAATTTCTATTTATAAACGGAGCAGCCATTGGAATTAGGCCCTTTTGGAAATCAACTCTTCATAATGACTTTGTTACTACCATATACAAATATTTATTACAATTAATGAATGTTCCTTTAAGCAAGTACTTACTGATATGTAATTTGATTCAGATTGATCCCCTGAAAAAGGCACCACGAAAAATACTAAATTATATCCAGCACACAATTTATTGTTATAGATGATCAATTTGGTTAATTCTTAACTCATAAAAGCCATTATTTCAAAATTTGGTGCATGGTGGAGAAAGCGGCAAAACAAAAGAGAAGTGAAACAACCTCAATCGGTGGCCAAAATACACCCCCCCCCCGAGATTTCGGATTTAGGAATTTGCCACTATACAAAGTTAGGGGAGAATATAGATATATGGTATGGTATGTGTGTATGTATGTGTGTATGTAAGTATGTATGCGTGCATGCATGCATACGTGTGCGTATGTAGGCCTATACATGTATGCGCATGTATGTGTGTATGTGTATGTATGCAGATGAGCCCAACCTCACATGTTCGTGGCTGGCACAGATGCTGAACAAGAGAGGTGTGAGCACGCTCCCCTGGGGTAGTCTGTGTTACAGACCTTGTTACTGTATTACTCTATGGGAAGATAAACTACCGGATACTATCAACTAAAGGGACCAACCAACTTCTGAGTGCCCCCCCCCTTTTTTTTTTTTTTTTTTTTCTTTGACAAAGACTACCCTGGGGCAGCCCACTCCCGAGCCCACGCTATCGGCCCCTCCTTGTCCCTAGCTGAAAAAGAACATCCCGTTTGCAAGCAATCCCTCGATGAGCTCAATCACGCGGATGTCCCCGGTGAGTTCCAAAATCCCATGGAGGAAGCATTCGTGATCAACAGTGTCATAAGCTGCTGATAGATCGACGAACACGACTCCGGTGACAAAAACCCCGGAGGGCGCTCCCTCAAAACGGGGATGTGCGGCACTATTGACACCCTTTTTAAAACCTGTTGTCACTGAAAGACTTTTTGTCTCGCCTGAACTTTGTTCGGCAGAGACTTAGTAATCACTTTTCTGTCTGTCTGTCCGTCTGTCTGTCTGTCCGTCCGCCGTCCATGTTCACTGCTTGTGTACGATTTTTTTCTGGAGTTCCGTAAGGGCTACGATGATTTAACTTGGTTGAAAGAAGCGAGTTGATGAGTTTTATGTTAAAGGGGGGTGATAGAGTTACGCAATCTGCTGTTTAGTTATCTTATGGAACATTTTGTGGAGAAACAAAAAAGGTGCTAGTTATTCCTTATAAACTTATTGAAAATGTGTATAGTGAATATTTTGCTTAAAGGAGTAACTATTTTCTCTGCATATAGCTGAGCATGCACATGGAGGCTTATGTGTGTGTTTTTTTTCATAAGAATTCCGTTGGCCGAATGTGAATATAGACACCAGAGATTCCTTAGTGTTTTAAGAAACTCATGATAAGCTTGTTGTAGGACGCGTTTCGATTAACTATAGCAACATCTTATTTCCCTCTCATTTTTAAAAATAGGTTTTAAAAAAACTCTTTTAAAAAAAAAAAAATTAGTTTAATTTGAAAAAAGTAGTTCACACACATAATATATATATATATATAAATTTAATGTTAGCATCTGCATCAGTGAACTCATGTAGTGTAGTGGATAAGGTTTAGGACTTGTAATGTACGGCCTGTTCGAATGCTGTGTAGGGGAGAAGGAGAAGGGTTAAAGTGAGCCACTTTTTATATTTGTTTTCATTCTGCTCAGGGAACTATAAGCAGGAGGCAAATGCAGTTGTTACAGTGAAACAGTGTATGTTGACTTGATTAAGGTGCACCCAAAAAAATATCTTGACAATATTGGCCATATCCTTCACGTGAGGGGCCAAAAAGATTTGTAAACGGCTCAAATTACCCCAGGGGGGGGTAAGTGAAGCATCATGGGGGGGTAAGTTGGAGCCATCCATAGAACAACACATATAGTGTGTCATAGGCATTGGATATCCAATTTGCTTTTTCTAATTTCTTTGTTCAAGGTATATTTTACAAAAAATGTTGATATAGGGAAAGTTCAGTCTAAAAGTTGAAAAAAATAATAATTTTTGATTGTGATGTGATTCTACTTGAAAATATTTTTTGGGAGAAAATTGTGCCACATTTTCCTATGCTCAACTTACCAATGCCAGTTGTACTTACCCCATAGGGACCCATTTTAGTCAGAAAAATTCAAGCTTCCTTAAACTAAAACTTGTTAAGTTACAAGCAGTTCTCTAAAGTTATGTTCACATATCACCACCCGCAATACACAAAGAGTGAAAAAAATAAAAAACTTAAAAAAAGCAAAAATTAACAAAAATCATATATTTTAAAGAAATTAGGAAAAAAGTGCAAAAAGTGAAATTTAAGTGAATGTTCTAATTGTATGTGCAATTGATTCCATCTTACACTTGAGAAAACTGTGTTATTGCAAACGTACTAATAGATAGCAAGTGTAACGTGAAAATAAGTTCTTTGTTTCTTTCAGAGGGGGTGGGCCTTTAACTTACCCTGGTGCTAAAATTACCCCCCTCTCCCATAAGGGTTAGTGTATTAAGTTGATTCATATGAGGATAACCACGTCTAACGAAGGGGGGGTGGTTACCCACCCCCCACCCCCCTAACTATTTTTTTCCCGGCTTGCTAAAACCCCCATTTTTGGGCTGCCAAAGTATTTAATGGGAATTGTCAATTGTCATGTTCCACTCCTTTTATCCAAAAACAAACATCACCTGGGTATAGGGGTAAGATACGGGGGTGATCCCCAAAGTGACGATGGGCGGGGTGGTAACCACCCCCTCCGGAAGGAAAGTACCAACATGCCTAACACAAACACAGGAACATCACAGAAACTTGATTTTGTACCAATAGATGCTATGTCCTCATCTTTCATTTGATACCAAAATGAGTACAAACATGCCGAGCATACGTCACAATGACGTCATAAGTTCGCATGTCATGCAAAAACTGCCCTTTCATAGACACACACAGTGAAAAATTCAAGTTTTCGCCAAAAAGGTTAGGAGGGAAATCAGATTTTTCATGCGGTTTTTTGACTCTTTTTTAACTTGGGATGGGAAAGACTAGTTGTAAGAATGGACTCATTTTTAGAGCTATAATAGGGGGTTGGTCGATAAATTGCGAAAAGATAAATTTTCCACCCTATATATATATATATTTCATCAAATTGACGTCATGGTGCGTCATAATGGGGATGTTTTAGTACATTTTGGTACCAATGCGAAAGAAGAAACTCTAAAGCTATCCTTTTGTCCAAATTTACAGGAATCGGGTGTTCAGTAACGAAAATACCAGGGGGGGGGGAAAAGAAAAAAACAAAAAAAAAAAAACAAAAAAGAAAAAAAGAAATAAAAAAAAGAAAAAAAGAAAGCACGAACAAACACGAATAAATAAAAAAAAAAAACCAGCATACAAAAAACCCCAAAAACACCACCTACACCAACACAACCAACAACCACCACACCACCACACCACCCTCACCCATCCCCCCCACCCCCCACAACCCCCCCCCCCCCCCATCGGCAATTTTTGTTACAAAAAATGGCTCCGGAAGACGGGGGTTGTTAAGGAATTGTTGACCTTAGAAAGTGTACATTACCATGTAAAAAACAAAGTGATATAAACTGGTTTTGAAGCTTTATTTCTTCGCTTTTACCTTTGTTTATGCTTTTTTCTTCAAAAGTGTTTGCCGGAAATATAAACTTTTTACAACCACGTAGTAACTTAACACGTAACTGCATAGGGGGGGGTCCTAGGGACCCATTTTTGTTTTCAGCCGGCGATTTTTAACCGCTGCACTATATTTGTTATAATTTTTTATTGTCTAACTGTAGTTGCGCTTGATTGGTGCAAAAAAAAATCCAAATCCATCGCGTCGTTTTTGCGTTAATTAGCATGGGTCCCTAGGAGCCCCCCACCCCCCGTTGCACTAACGGAAAGTACCCACGCACCAAAATAAAAAAATCTTATTAGAGTTCTGTTGATCTGATTTTCTAATGATACACATAGTGACATAACAAAGTAAATAAATATAATTAAAAAAAATCTTGGGAAGGATAGTAGGCAATGGGAGCCATAATTTTTTCTAGTTCTATATACATCATGTAGCGGTTTACCTGTAGGAAACCTATGGTAATTATAACAAGTAACCTTAAAAAATTATATAAAATGGCATGAGACACTTAGGTTGGGTGACTTAATATGGTTAAATATAGTTCCTTCTTCACCAATTAAAGCAATCAGACTAAGTCTAGGTGAAGCAATTCCGTAGGAAAATGCAGGAAACACAAATTAGTGTCTTTTTAAGAAATTTTGACAGCAAACATTAAATCAATGTTTTGCCCCAATTGTCTTACTGAAAAACTTTCTTCCGTTTTTATTTCTTTAATCTGTGCTGTTTTGAAGAATTCAAATGTGGGGATTTTTTTGCCATCAAAAAAATCCTTAGGAAAGTGGTTTTATGAGGGGGGGGTAACTAGGAACCCACCCCCCCCCGTTATGCACTAACGGAAGTGCAAACCCCTTATGCAGGTTAAGTGTTAAAATACAACACTTTGTATGATGCATAGCTACGTGAAAATCTGGTAGAGGATTGTAATAACATTTAATTATTAAATTGTTAACAGGTCAAAAACAACAATAACATTTGAAGATGAGATGTTACGCATCGTATTTTACGTTCCATGCATGGTTTCGTATTTTTACGGGTCTCCGGTTATTTGACGTTCTGCATGTAGTGAGTCCGTTAAGCTGACAGTCAAATGAGTTTTTACAAGTTTATTTTTACAGTGTATAGTAAACGCCCGTGGCAGATGTTTAACGGGTGGGCTCATTATAATGAAGAAAAGTATGGAAATACAACAAATTTGTTTTCTTTGTTGGTTGAAATATCTACACTTGCTCTTTTTTTAACGCATGTATTAGTTCTGAACAAGGCCTATTTAGTACTGTTAAGTTATTTTTTACGAGATTCAAAAATGAATCCATATGCGTGCTCGGGTGAGCTGGGTTTACATGGTTCATATTAGGCCTATAGTCATGATAACAAATGATAGTACAGGTCCTTATATTAAGAAAGCAATTGATTACTAGTTTTGCCAGTCATTTCACGGATGTCATCTTTGGGTATTGGGAATTGCCCATAAGGGTCAGCCATTTCACGGATGTTCATCTTTGAGTATTGGGCATTCCCATAAGGGCCAGCCATTTCACAGATATCATGTTTGGGTTATTTGGGAAAATTCCCATCAATTTAAAAAAAAATAAAAAATCCTTGTCTTTAAAAAGTACAAGTTTTTACCTTTTGTTCCCGTGTCAGAACACCCAAAGATGACTTGATGATGAAAAACAAAAAAAAAAAGTAGTGGGAAGTCCACACTGATTTTGTCAAAATAGCTTGGGAATCCCAAAATAATTTGTAAAAACAGATTGGGATTCCCATAACATTTCGAATTTTTAAATTGTCATTTTGGGGGGCGGATAATTTTGGAATAGCCCATTTAATTTATTTCCGAACATAGGCCTACTTAGTACTGTTATTTAATTTGTATACGACAAAGTCCTAAAATGAATCCCATATGCGTGCTCAGGTGAGGGTGGTTTTATATGGTTTCATATTAGGCCTAAAGTCATGATAGTCTAAAACAATATGATAGTACCGGTGTGTTGTGAAGCAGTGAAAGCAGATATAGTCCGGTCTGAGCCACAGTCCGGAGGCCTCCATAGACGATAACGGAATAATAAAGCGTGAAACTAATGTTGCGTTAAAGGTCAAATGAATCGATTTTTGCCCTATTGTTCACCATTGTTCCCGGACTATGAGAACGCCGGACGCATAATTACTCTACACCGCGTCCCTTATTCAGAACGTAATAAATAGTTTTGCCAACTAAAGGTCACGAAACGTTCGTACGAAAAATCATAACAAAACAAAATCCGTTGCACTTCCACACCACTCCTCACTAATAATTGACCAACCGGTCAACCACGCCACGGCCCCCCACCCACTCCAGCGAAGATCAAATCCAACATAACACGCTGTTGCGCCCAAGGGGTAAACAATTCAAAACCACAGTCGTCGGTGCTGCGGCGCTGACATTTTGAATATGGCAAGGAAAATAATTATTAGTTTGGGTGTTGTATTACACAAATAATGTTCAATTCGATACAACAATCCGCCAAAATATCAGTGTTGGTGTGGGTGCTATTGGGGGTGCAATTTTTATTACCCATGGCCACACAACGAAAATGAAATGATACATCAGTACGTCTTGATTTAAATAAACCGCCTCATGAATTACTTTTTTACATAACCGCGCGCATTGCATTATGAGAGAGAAAACAAGAGTATCTGAGGCACAATGATCCAGGGTCATTATTATGACACCCTGCACTGTTAAAAATTTCCGTTAAATAAGAAAACAGATTTTCCGTAAATTTAAGGAGGAAAAATCTGTGTTTTAGGAAACAATAAAAATAAAAAAACAACACAACATTTAAAAAATAGCTAAAAATGGTTAATGTACGGAAATATTTCAAAAATTTCTGGCAGCAATATTTCAGGACTTTTTTTTTTTGGTCCGTAATTTTAATTACGGAAAATTCTGTTAAAATACATATTTTTTTCCATAATTTGAGACAAATTTCTGTAAATACTGTCAAAATTCCGTTAATTGACAAGAAATTTCTGTGGAAATTTATACCTAAAAAATGACTGGAAATACTATTGCCAGAAATTTCCGTAATTTACGGACATTTTTTTAACAGTGTGGCCACCTCTAAAAATACATAATTTGTATCACTACCCGATTAGTGTATATGCAACAGCGGCCAAACCCACGTATGTGAAGAAGCGAGGCAGCCATTGCTTTCTATGTTGGTATATAGGTTTTCTTTGTGGTTTGCAAAACCCATTGCGAGAGGGTGTGAATTTCTAAAGATACGTAACGTTTTGCATCTCATCTATATAGAACCTCTTTGGTTGCGCTGACTCACACATCCAACATGATTGCAAGAAACGTCTCGAAAAGAAACATGCCAAACCGAATATATGCACGGTCACGCCGTATCAAACCAGCCCAAACTGGGCACCATATATCACAACCAAGCCGAGCAAAATGTAGCTGATGATACCAAACAACAACACACCAATCAACCGGCCACAGCCAATCGAAACGCGTCCCACAACAACATTACCACGAGTTTCCCCAACACCAAGGAGGAACCTCTGGCGTCCCACCACTTCACACTCTTTCCAACGGAACCCCCCACGAAAACCACACACCAAAGCAACCAAGTGCATGCTCAGCCACTAGTAAGTGCAGAGAAAAACTAGTCACTCCTCCCAAGCAAAAACATTTTGACTACACACACACTCAAACAAGTCACAAGACAACCAGCACCCGCCTTGCCTCCCCACAAAACGCTCCACAAGACAAACAACAGCAGGTTGCGCAACTCTTATCACCCCCTTTAAAACAGTTCAATTTTAAGCAAACAAACTGGCCATTTCAAGAAATGAAGGCTTAAGGCGACGAAACCGAAGAAAAAAAACCGCGAAAAAGAAAGAAAAACCCTGCTTTTTACGGGGCGAGCGGCCCTTTCGAGTAAGGTCGGTCGGTCGGGCGATTTTTTTTTCTTTTTATTTTTTTTTCTTTTCTGGAGCTCAAAATTGGCGAAATAGCCCCAAAATCTGAAAAAAAAAAAAAATCAATGAGAAGAGAAAAAAATGTTTATTTTCTACAAAACAAATTCACAAAAAATTTGCCAAAATTGACAAATTTGGGCTCTAAAAAAAACAGGCTGATGATTTTACATGATTTTTGGAAAAAAAAAACAAAAAAACATTCTGCAAAGTGAAAACCAGGGTCGGTCGGTGGGCCCCGTTAATTTATAAAACAGGTTTTTTTATTTTCGTCGCCTAAGGGAGATGAATTGTATAGCATGATTCTAAAGACACGATTATGATTATCCCGAAGGAGTGAAAATATTTAAAATTGAAGGAATACTCTACAAGGAAGGATCTGCAGAATTCTCATAAGTTATTTTTGCAACTGAAAAATTGACAAGGAAAAGGAAGAGAACAGCAATTTTCAAAGAAATGAATCCGCATCAATTACGCGGTTGTTGTTTGTAAAGTGTCCGTTACAGTAATGATAAAATATCTGATTTTGTCCTTTTTAGTATTCTGTTTTGGGCTTATCACTTGCAGGAGATTGTGTTAGGATACCTATCCTCGTTACAGACATACCAAAATATGATTTTTGATTATTTTTGTTGATTTTGATTTAGCAAATCAATGATAGTGCTTTAATGCCCCAAAAAACATTGGTTATGGCCAACAATTAAGCCCATTATTGAACAAAAATAATGAGTAGGTCAAACATTTTGGACAATTTTTATGGCGGCCATTTTTTTTATTTTTCCATGGGGCACCCTGGTTTTCGCTTTTTGTTCTCCGAAAGCGGATCAGGGTGATGTTAAAGTATGAAATGAACCTATGCAACCCACGGTGCTATAAATGACTTCTTAACAGCGATGATACTCTGCATCATTTTATCACCCTGATCGACCAAACGAAAACGTATTACCACCAAAACATCTTACATTAATTGACAAAATTGTGACCCAATGTTATGTGCTCAAAAAATTACCACCAGGAATACTTTTTCACTGACATAACGGACCACTTTCCTGTTTTTAACATATAAATACATTTAACCGAATATAAATAATAACTCTAAACATGAAAATTCGGACCTACAGAAAGATTACAACAAAAATAACACTGAAGCTCTTGAAATTGAACTTTACAAATACCGATTGGAACGATGTTTACACCAATAATTCAGCACAATGCATATAACATATACATGGCTAAATTCTCCCAATTATACAACAACAACATCCTATTGTTAGGGAAAAGGATAAAAAACTAAAGTAATAAACCTTTGGTTACTGCGGGAATTATTGAAATCCATCAAACTAGGAACAAATTGTACAAAAGCTACAACAAATCTCGGGATGCCAAAATACAACCAAAAATGATATATTAAAACAGGAAATAAACTCACTCATGCAATACGTACTTCGTGTAAAAGTATACTACGATAATAAATTTTAACGCCATAAAAATAATCAAACATACTTGGCGGATAGTTAACGACATTTTGGGGAAAACCACCAAAGTGTGAAAAAAACCCATCATCCTGTCAGTGACGGTGGATACAAAAATTACAAATAGACAATAGACTCGACAACTTCTCGGCTAACAACACATGCCAAGACAACCAATACGGATTTCAGGAAAAAACACTCCACAGATCTTGCTCTATTGACATATATCACAAAAATTTCTTCTGCTCTCTCGCAAAAGCTTCACACCATAGGAATCTTCATTGATCTTTCTAAACCTCGAACTATGGACCACGATATCCTTATTTCTAAACTTTACTCCTATTGGTGTACGTGGAACCCTTTAAACTTAACTTTCAAACTTTATCTCCAGGATAGAGGAAATCAATTTAACTTCCTTTAATCTCCACTCTTCGGACTCCTTCCAGTTTCATGCGGTGTTCCTCCAGGCTCTATACTTGCCGGTCACTCTCGTCCTTATCTATGTAAACGACATCCCCCTAATGCTTCAAAACATTTTTCTTATGTTCTATGTGCCGATGATACTAAACATTTTCTTTCAAATCGGGGACATGATACACTCATCCAAGTTTAATCGAGAAAATTCCACATGTTTCTAACTGGTTCAAAGCAAAAAAAAGTATCTAATACAGCAAAAAACTCAATTTGAATATGTCCACTTCACACTGTTAAAAAAAAAAACTACAAAAAAAACAGGATCAACATCAATATTACCAAACATCCAATTAGTCCTGTTGACCATACGAAATTTTAGGCGTTACAATCGTCGGAGTAATTAAGCTGGCCACTATATCTCACCAAATCACAAATCAAAATTTAAAGGTGTCGGCATTATTAGGAAACTTCAACCTACACTCCCCTCAATATTTTAGTCTCACTGTATAATTCACTTATCCTCCCTTACATTTCATATTGTAAAATTGCATGCGGTGTCACACGCTTCCTAAACACCAACCCCTATGCCCATGGACCAGCACAGAAACAACTAAGTTGGATAAAATCTTCAGGCTGCAAAAGAGCAATTCGCATGTGCGTAATTCGCCTTCACCTTTCCCACTCCAAAAAAAACCAATTATTCACAACTTGAAACCCTGAACATATTTGATATAAATAAACTCCAAAATAGCGATGTTCAGACCGTTATTCTCAACAGTACAACTTCCAATTCTTTTCAATGGGCTTATTCACAAAAAAACAGCGAAGTACCAAAAGCTATAAACACACGTATAATGCAAATCATTACCCAGACTCCTAATGCAAACTTCTTCGCTTAACCCGAAATTCATGGTTTATGTAGGCCCAAAATTATGGAACAAACTTGCACACCTCACTTTACAACATTGCAAAACCTTACATAGCTTTAAACTTAAATATAAGAGACAACTAATTAGAATTTCTAATTATGAATAATGCTCTCATGTCCCGTTTTTGACTTCTACCTGTGTTCGGTGTGTACGTGCTTCTGTTTTGGATCACACATCCTTTACCCTTAGTCGGCCTTGTCCCTGTATCGTTATGTTCTGTTCGTTTTCTGTCCTGTCCCTATATTGCTATATGCTATAATTCGATACATTAATTTTTGTATCTTGATGTAAAATATCAATTTTTGTTCTATATAAGTAGTGGTAAGATCAAACGCTAAAGGCCCCCGGGGTTTATTTTGATCCTCCCGTTCAGACTTGTTCTTTATAATACTCCACATTGCTTCTTCAAGGTGCCATTTTGGTATACACTGCAGGGTGATTATAATGAATATGCTTAACCATATTATTATTATTATTTATATCACTGATCATGGGTTGTTATGTGACAAACATTACTCTGCCATATTTATCTTTTGTATCATATCTAACATGAAAATTTATATTATCAAAATAATGATCATGTATTGCTATTGTCTAAAGACTGGTTATTTATGCTTTGTATTTGGATTATATGAAACATGATTCTGATGAAATAAAAGTTGAATTGAATCGAATGAATGTTAAAAGTGATCTGAAACATTGACTCTATAGCCCACCCTCTTTTACTACACTATTCATTTCTGTTTAATGTTTTATACATTTCATGTTACCATTTATTGTAGTGACTTACTTCCGCTCCAGCTCAAATAAGAAAGTTAGATTTAATGCAGAAGGAAAGAGAATGAGAAACCAGTTATGCGTTCTATGCTGGCTATAGTTATCCTATTAACAAATCTAAACTTCCTTATTATTTTTTGGACAGACGAGAAAGTCCCCCGCCAAATGGAAGCACTATCCCTATTGCATATAGGCGCGCTTTGTGTGTGTGTAGCATGTCCAAAATAAATCATAAAACCAGAGTGGTAGTGCCCAGGGCCACTATTCAGGTAACATTTTAACAACTTTCTAAAAATTTGATGGATTGAAGAGGTGAAGAGCATTGAATTGTAAATTTTTAACTGTACCAGAAAAAGTAATCATTGCATATCAAAATATAAACGTTTGCCAAAAAAAACCTCTCTATTTAAAAAAAAAAATATGCGCATGTGCTTATTGTGTCGGGACTATTATTGTTTACTTCTTTCGAACTTCATCTCTTTGGTCTTTCACAAAAAACGTTAGTTTAAGGAGAGACATGGCTTGCAGTCACCATTTTGTGTTCTACCCATCGCCGCATCATGACGTCTTCAGAAACAGACCTCGCTCGATCTACGGTTCCTGATACTCCGGGAAAAAGCTTAGACCTGTCCTCCTACCGTTTACCGAAGAAGGACACCAGAGGTAAAGATGGAGACAGCTAGCCAGCCAACGCCTGGACAACGATCGGAGAAAAGACCACAGAAAATCCACCTTTCCGAACGTGCTAAAGAAAATAGGGTTTGGGGGGAGCTGAGCAAAATCAAACATGTTCGAAACACTGCGTCAAAAAAGCATTCTTGGTAAGGGATATTCAGGCAGCGTTTGCGAGAAATAATTCTAACCTATGTTCACCATTCAAAAGGCTCTCCCCCACTTACCTGGAGGAGGAGATCAGCTGGGCCTTTCCAAGTTGACATGGGAGACATTTGGGGGAATGTTCTTAAAAGCTCAATGGATGCCACACAAAAATATCTGCTGACCGAAAAACAAAGTGAATGTGACAAAGAGGCATCGGACATGGGCTCAGAAAGCCACTTTCGGACTTTCAAAAAGGCACTTCCTTCAGAGGACGGGAAGAAGGGGCCTGGACCTCTTCAAGATCGTCGACCAATCGGATGAAGAAAATGAAGAGAAGAAAGAGAAGCAAACATGGACAAGTCAACAAAAACCAAGCCACTCGGGAAAAGGTCATGTTGAAGAAAAGTCAGGGAAAAGGAAAAACACAAAAAAGCAGGCAGTTACATCGGCTAAAACCTATAAACCGAAAAATAAAACCAAACGGTCTTTTTTAAGACCACCAACTCTTCCACAAAGAGAGATGATTTGCTGTCATGTTTGCTTGGATATCAAAAAATACACAAATAAACAGTGTACCCTTTGATATAGAGCTAACAACATGGCCAAAAACAGGACAAAAATAAGTCCAGAATGCTTTTTAAATTCCAAAACCAAACAAACAATCTTAGAGGTCCAAAAAATTAAAGGACCTTGGCCATGCGAACAAAAGTCGTTTCATTAACCTAGCAACGAAAAATTTTCTCTGATGCGAATTATCTGTAGTGGGAGAGTGTTTGAAAGTATCGATATATCCCAAAAGAACATTAACAAGCAAAATTCTGGACAGCGGATATGAATTATTCATGCGTAAAAATGCGAAAAAGTTTTTTAAGTCCAATAAGAAAAGCAAAACGAACCACACAGTTCAAACAAGCTTCCAATTGGCACCCTCTGTCTACACCTTGTTTTGACCTAGAAAAACTACTCTTAGAATCCACAAAGTTAGAGCTATCTAAAATTAAGAAGAACTAGAATTCGCGGTTCTCGGCTTTCTAGGTTAGGTTTTGCTGGGTAGTTGGGGACTGGTTGGGCGGGGGGGGGGAGGCGGTAAATTGGGGTTGCAGTGAGGTTCATGTGGGCGGTGCGTTGTGATTGCGTCTGTTCAAGAACCCTTATCGGTCGCTCTGAGCCAGTGTTCACCGAGGGTGGCTGGAATTTGTATGTTGAATGAGGAGACGGTTTTCCTGCAAGTGGTTTAGATTGTTGAATTGATGTCAAATATGAATTGTAATTCCGTGGCTGCAATATTCAGGCGACTTGCAAGTTTTTTTAGGTTGACTGTTGACTGAATAAGTGGATGGCACTATCTATATCTTCAATCTTACATCATCCGTAGTAGAGTTATGGTTGGACTAGGTGAAAAAGGTGCTGCTTGGTCACAGAACAAAGATCAAACAAAGTGTGCAGGAAGAAAGAAAAAGATGTGCAAAGTTAAAAAGAAGGGTTTGGGCTAGCAGCGGAGTGGAGTGGCTTCAGGCGACTCCGGAAAAATCTCCAGTGACTGAGCTTTTGTAACCCAGCAAGCTGGTAGGGGGGATCGTATGTCCAGATACAGCAACTATGTGCTGGTAAGAGAATTTACAGTACAGTGGTGTGGTTTGTAGTTGTTGTGGTAACCCCTAGTTGCTTGGGTCTGATTATATCACACATGAAAGTTGTAAGGTGCCACGAATGGATGTCCAGATTGAAGCTGTAAGTTTTCTTGACAATGCTTGGAATATGACGCAGGGGTTACAATAATGCAATTTCATTCGCCAACAATTCCTTTCGTTTTGGTTTATTTATATTATTCTGGTTTATTTGATTTAATTTATAATGAATTATTTTATTCATAGGTTTATTTGTTTTTAATTAGGTAATTGTATATGTGTTCATTTCGTATTTATATTTATTTTTTATTGTACCTAGTTAGTCATCTTTAATTTGTTTATTTCAAATTTTGTATTGTAACGATTTTACTTTATAATAAGTTAGTTGTGATTTTATTTCTATTATGTTTTCATTTCGATTTTTAGTTATTAATGTATTTAAAAAATGACAAAATCAAAAAATATTTTTAATTGTATTTGTGGTTATGGTTGTGTTATTTTACTTATTAGTAATCTTTATTTTGTTTAGTGTTAATTATTTAAGTTTTTTTCCTTTTAAACAAATTATTATAATATTTTTGTGTATACGGCTTTGATTTTATTATTTTTAAAATACTTTTTATTATCCTTCCCGTTTAGTTTTATTTTCTTACCATTTTGGCATTATTTGTTAGTATTTTGTCGTTTTCTTTATCATTTAATTTTTTAATGATTTTTACAACATTAAAACACGAACATACTATCTATCATCTACCAAAAATATTTCAGCTAAAAACACGAACATGGGCCTAATGATATTGGGGAAAATTACTACGACCGATCATTCAGGAGAAAGACGTATGCGAGATTACAGTATTTATCATCTACACAAATATTTCAGCTCTAAAAAAATTGAACATAGGCCTATAATGATCATTGGGGGAAATGACACAATATTATATTCGTCCTTCGAGAGTCGTCCTTTCGGGCACTGTCAACAAGGATATCAGTGGTAATTCCGTTCAAAAAGCTTCTTCCAGGTAACCCCACTATTTAGATGCACCACGTCAAAGCCCGGGACACGACCACAACCAAATAGCTACAATGGAGTGTCTGTCAAGAGAAACTTGGAAGGATTCCGCTATTACCCAGGAACTACCCACTCCTACGTTACAAACTTCGCCCGAGTGGAATTCAACATACTTAATTCCTTTTTTGGCCAGCAATATTTATTTTCACTACACATTTACGCGGATTTTAAACAAAATCCGATCTCCTAGAAAGCGCAAGTTTTCCGATACATCTTTTAAAGCCAGGGATAGCTGATCTCGTACATCTCGACGGCTTTCCACAATGTAGCACACAAAACTCATACATCCTCACAGGACTGGGCTTATTACCCTACAAAAACCGTGACAAGACAGATGTCATTCTCCTGACTTCAGTAAAGCGTTGACACGGTTCCAAATCTCCGTGCAGCAGTCAAAACTAAATCATTATGGAATCGGAGGATAGAGGGAGGCGAACCCACCTTTGCTTGGATCAATCTTTTTTAGAAAATAGGAGGCAGGCTGTTTCTGTGCAATGGACTCATTAATTCATGGGAACAGTTTCATCCGGAAAGTTACCACAGGGTTCAGTTAACTAGGCCCTATGCACTCTTCCGTTATTATATAAAGACATACAAGATCAAATCCAGTCCACAATGAGGTTGTTTTGCAGATGACAGCATTGTATCAGGAAATTGAAGACTAGAAGATTTCATATCATCCTCAAACACAGACCTTGACACTCTTGGCAGATGGTCCTTCCACCTTGGTAATTGTAGTTTAATGTAAAAAAGTGTGCCATCCTCTCCACACAAGGAGGAAAACGCAAACCCAGCTTACACCAGTATACAATCTTTGGTGAGTGTCTCGAGAGAGTAGATCATCATGACTACCTTGGTGTCACCATCTCACTGACCTCCGCGGGATTACCATGCAACAAGATTGCAAGCAAAAAGCCAGCCGTTCACGTGGATTACTCCGTCGTACTCTTTCTCCCTGTAAACAAAGCGTCAAAGCAAAGGCATACCAAAATATCATGACGTCCGCAATGGAGTACGCTTCTGAGGTATGGAGCCCACACACCCTAGATGGAGTTGATCGCCTTGAACGTGTCCAGAGGAGAGAGCAGATGCTTCGCTTTGTCTTCGGAGAGTACCGTAAAACAACACATGTAACACCCTTAATTACCACCCTGGGCTAGGATCCACTCCATGTCAGACGTTTCCTTTCTCAAGCCAAAATAGATTGAAATGTTTCCCTACAATCATTGTAATATCAGTTTCCTCAGTCCCTACATCCTGCATCTACTTTGGGAGATATGATCATCATTTGAAATACAAAACATTCCTAAAGAACCTTAGGATCCATTTACAAGTTCTCTTAATACCCACGGGCTGGAAAGAATCTGGAATCGACTTACAGTTACTGCTGTACTTGCTCCATCAGTGCCTCCGTCAGGGAAGCCGCTCTGCCTCCCATCAGAATGTTGCGGCCACCTCGGGGTAGCAAAGTTCTGTAATTCAAGACTTTTTTAAAATGACACCCGCAGTCATCATTGGATTTGTTTATCTTCACCTCCTTTTCTACACTTTGGCACATATTGGCTCAGATGTTTCACCTGCACCAAATCCCCGTTTAGCGAATTAATGTGTATAGGGATCAACCATTTGAAGATTTGAAGATTGAAGATATGAGCCTGAACCGGGTAACTAATGCAAGGGCACTCACTATGTGAAGATTAAATCTAAAATAACACGATGGATGTGCTTGATTCACACGTCCTACATGATGGCGAATGTCGAAAGAAATATGGACAATTGAACAGTATGTTCCGTGTGTTTACAATATTAGACCTAAATTGGGCAATATCACATCAAGCCGAGCAAAATGTAGTGATGAGATAACAAAAAATACCATTTAATTTGGCTATAGTTAATCGAAACCGTCATATAACAAACTTATCAGGAGTTCTTAAAACACTAAGGGAATCTCTGGTGTCTATATTCACATTAGGCCAACGGAATTCTTATGAAAAAACAACACATAAGCTCCGTGTGATATTGCTCTCAGCTATGCAGAGAAAATAGTTCCTCCTTTAAGCAAAAATATGACCTATTACACATTTCAATAGTTAAAGGAATAACTAGCACCCCCCTTATGCACTTTACTTTAGGATTCTATTTAAACCTTGAGGATTTTTTCACAAGAATATGTAATCATAAATTTGAAAAAATGCCACCAACACACACACACATCTTTATTAGACAAGCCTGATATGTCATGACCCTATGGTTTGACAGCAGTATAAATGCTTACCCAGTTTGAACCTTGAAGGAGGTTTAACTCAATTTAGTCAATGAGTTGTGTTTGAGGTTGAAAAACGAATATTCCTACCGAAGTCCGAAGTTGTTTAAGTCCGAAGGCGAACTTGCTATACTACCAATTAATGACAGCAAAGACGGAAGTATACTAGCGATTTTAAACAGGCAATTGCTGACTGGATGAGGATTGTATTTGTAAATGCTACATTTAACATTTTTTTCAATTTTAAAACAATGGAGATTATTAAACAAAATGCCAATATCCAAAACTTTTTCTCCCAGAACCAAATTGCTTGTGTTATTTTGTTTGTTTTGGGCTTTACAAAAGTAATTTTAACCTTTCCTTTTTTTTTTTTTTTTTTTTTTTTTTTAAGTTGGTATTTTTTGTAATTTTACGGAAAAAAATACCCACATTTTTATTGAATTGGTCAATGCTTTAGTGTATCAAAAAGCCTGATCTATTTGTCTAAAGTAAAATCACTTATTATTAAAAACTGGCACGTACGTTTTACAAGACCTAAAAACAAATCGTCAAGTGATAGCCTAATCCTAGGATAATTTTTCGGGACTGGATAAATTCGGACTCTGCGGTAGGGGGTGCGGACGGTGAAAAACCCGTTCGATTGTCAGGATCAATTAAAAATATGTAAGATGGTTATTAAGCGTTATCAAAACGAATTGCATGGTAATGATTAGCCAAAGGAGATCTTCGGGTAAAGAGTTTAAGATTCGTGGTAAAGATCTAATCCCAATAGATGAAAATTAAAATATTTGTAATTCTATACACACCGCCCATTCGACATTTGGTTCCACGAATACTCTTAATATGCCTCTTAAAATGCCGAGCATGATGAATGACGAGCGATATGTTTTATATTGGGACGCCTTTAAAATCGAAAATTAAGGGGTTTTTCTCAAGTGACAGAATGAAAAACAACACTTAACAAAATAGTGTTTTAGAATTAGGCCTAAGAACTTTCTGTGGTCAATTATATTAATGTAAATTATATAATTTATTTTAACATGTTTAAAAGAAACATGTTTAGAATTCTGATGATATAGAGTGAATGAAATGGAACTATCGATTGAAGTAGTAGTAGTTGTTGTAGTAGTAATAGACCTATAGTAGTAGGCCCCTGGGAGTAGGCCCTAGTTGTAGTTGTAGTAGTAGTAGTAATATCGGTAATTGTTGCTGTTGTAGTTGTTCTTTTTCTTCTTTTAAGAACAAAAAAAATGAAAGTAACACAATTATGCAAATTGATGTATCCACAGGCCTATAAGAACAAAAGCAAGCTAAAGGTGGACCTTATAAAATCGCCCCCATTCACCAACACACAGTTAACACACGCCACACACGCGCTCACACACACAGCCTACTCTTTCTGATCCGAGTGACATAACTGGCTCGTGTTCATCCACATGCACACAGAAACAGGACAATACCGGTGTGGAAGCAGATATAGTCCGGTAGGAGCCATAGTCCGGGGCTCCATAGAGGATAACGGAATAAAGCGTGAAACTAATGTTGCGTAAAGAGTCAACTGAATCGATTGCCCTATTGTTCACCATTGTTCCCGGACTATGAGTACGCCGGACAATGGTTACTTCTACACCGGAATAAGAATAAAATGAGGGCGACAACAATTTTAATATTTGTTTGAAGGACCGGGATCAAGGACAACCTCTTGCTACAAGTTAATAAGTTTATAACATCCTAGGGATGCCTGGATGTGACGTGTGAGCAGGAGTAGTGATGGGCTCCATAGATTACGTAGCAGTTTATAGGATTGCGTTAGTTTACACTTTTGTTGCGCCACATACGCGGACCCACTAGGTGCCAGAGTAAATTGGAAAATAGCATTTACTTAGTCTATGTTTGAATTTAAGGTTTATTCCGTGAATGTTCTCTATCTGGTGCTTAGAACAGACAAATGCTGCAATCAAACATGTATTTATCACGGAATAAACTTCATCTATCCTCATTGCTATTTATTTTATACAGTAGGCATAAAGTCTCCTTGTTAAGTATATAGCAACAGGTGATCAAACAAGATTGTACATATAGGCCTACAGGCCTATAGTAACCAACTACCATGATTCTAAATAATGCATCTTAGATTGTTGGTAGCCCTTCACTATAGGCCTATGTAATCTTGTTTATCCACCAGTTGCTATTTATTTGCACACTTGGTCTTCATGTGAAGTATAGGAACGGGTTGCCAAAAAGATTATAGGCCTATTGAGTGACCAACTACCATCATTCTAAGAAATGTATCTCCGTCGAACGTATATCAGAATAGTATTAGTATATGTGACAAAAACGGGAGATAGGCCTAAAAGATCCAAAGCTTGAGCCGAGATCTTTGATCACCCGCGATCACTCCTTCCTTACTTCTTAACCAAATTATTCTTACCCCCAAAACTACTAAACCACTCTTTTGCTGATTAAAAAATAACCCCAAAAGAAATCCCATTTTCTCGTCCTACGGACGGAGATGCAGTATTTAGAATGATGGCTACAGTTTCTTCACTATAGGCCTATTTGGAGAGGATAGATGAGGTTTATTCCGTGATAAATACATGTTTGATTGCAGAATTTGTCTTTTTTAAGCACCAGATTGAGAACATTGACGGAATAAACCTTAAATTCAAACATAGACTAAGTAGATGCAATTTTCCAATTACCCTGGCACCTGTGCGTATAACTTGGAAAAGGAAAGTTTGCTCTACTTCAAGCTAAGTATCAAATCTTGATTTTCCCCTTTTTTTTGAACGGATGTCGAACTAGGGTTTTGGTTCATATAGTGAAGTCTCCGCGTGCCAAACAATTGACTCACGCCTCCCTGTTGCTATTCTTTTGTACAGGAAAAGTTGAATGAGGGCACATGTGGTCCAGTGGATATGACTGCCGACTCATGATCCAAAGGTTGTGGGTTCGAGCCCCGCCGCTGCCAATGTGTTGTGCACTTGGGCAAGGCACTTTACCTCACTTGCCTCGTCGACCCAACCATATTCGGGAAGCTGTTATGGGGAAGGGAATATTACAATCTAAGTGCTGATAGGATTGTGCGCTTGGCCAGCTGCCGGCCTAGATGAAGCGAAATGATTGTGACGATTTCCTGACGGCAGCGTAATAATAATAGGCAACAGCGATGTGATCTTGATAAAATGGCGCTTTATAAAATTTTACCGAAAATCAGAAAAAATGACCCATTTTCATAGTAAATTGCGACCAAAAATTGGAAAATGGACCCATTTATATAGTAGCAATGACCTCAAAAATGACCCATCAATATAGTAGCATGGTTGGAAAAATGACCCATTGTTATAGTAAGGGGTGAAAATGTAACCCATATCGGCGGCAAATATGTACCTATCCTTTTCCACTGAGTACCCCCTACCCCCCCCACCCCCCGGGGTTAAAGGTGTCTAAACGGCAGGAAAGTCAACGGCTTTCTGTCCCGAAAGTGTATGAAAATGTGCGGAATTAATATGTAGAAGGCGCTGATGGAGAAGCTCTGAAGCTAAACGATTGGAAATGATGGCCCGACTACCAGGACCCCTCTCCCTAACCCAAAACAAAAGAAAACCCCATCCTCCTTTCCAAAAAACAACATAAAAAATTTACAGCAGGGGGCATATAGGGCAATTTTGAATTGGGCAGGGTCAGTGTGGATGACAGTCTCTGGTTGAAGCTGGTTCCACTCGGTCACAGTTCTCATGAAATAAGAGTTAGCGTAGGTCTGTTGAAATTGGCAGTTGTGCCCCCTTTGTGGTCTGTCAACTTTTGGTTGTATGTAGTTAATGTCCAAATGTCCGTTTATCATTTTATGGAGACAAGAGAGGCGATGTTGTTTACGCCTTTCTTGCATGGGTAACCATCCAAGAGAATCGAGAATCTTGCTTATGCTGGTATCTTTGCCATAAGTGTTTGTCACGAACCTTGCAGCACGTTTTTGTACTCGCTCAATGGATTTTATGCTTTTAGATGTATGAGGGTCCCAAGCCGCAGTTGCGTAGTCAAGATGAGGTCTTATTAACCCTCGTCTACCTGAGCCATTTTTTGTAACAAAACTGCCGAAGGGGAGGGTGGTTACCACCCCCCCTATGATTTTCGTTACTGAACACCGATTCCTATAAATTTGGTATCAAAGGATAGCTTAGAGTTTCTTCTTTCCATTGGTACCAAAATAAGTACTAATATCCCCATTATGACGTCACCATGACGTCATATGTTGAGGAAAGTACGAAAATACTGAATATAGGGTGGAATATTGATATTTCGCAATTTTAGCGACTCAAACACCTTATTATAGCTCTAAAATGCTGTCATTATATAAAACTAGTCATTTCCCATCAAGTAGAGTCAAAAACCGCATGAAAATCTTATTTTCCTAACCTCTTTGGCGAAAAATTTAATTTTTCACTGTGTGTGTGTCTATGGAAATGGTAAACTTTATGACGTCATTGTGACGTAATGCTAGGCATGTTGGTACTCAATTTGGTATGAATGGAAAGAGGAGGGCCATGGCTATCTATTGGTACCAAAATCAAGTGTCTGTGATGTTCCTGTGTTGTGTTAGGCATGTTGGTACTTCTCTTCCGAAGGGTTACCACCCCCCCCCCCCATCCATCACTTTGGGATCACCCTGTATCTTACCTATACCCCGGTGGATGTTTGTTTTTTGGATTAAAAGGAGCGGAACATGACAATTGACAATTACATTAAATAATTTGGCACCAAAAAAGGGGGTTTTAGCAAGCCGGGGAAAAAACCTGAAGGGGGGGTGGTAACAACCCCCCCCCCCTTCGGTAGACGAGGGTTAAGGTGTGGTAGAGTTTTTCTTTAAATTCCGGCGTAACATGGTAGAAATTGCGTCTAACAAAATTGAGGACTTTTTTAGCTTTACTTGTTGCAAACTCAGTTTGTTTATTCCATCGCAGATCTTTTTGCATGAAGATTCCCAGATATTTAGTCTCGTCTGTTTCTTCTGTTATGACGTCTCGTGGACGCCTAAGGTCAGAAATACCTTCAAACACAATAATAGGCACAGCGATGTGATCGTTGAACAATGGCGCTTTATAAAAGTTAATTTACCGAAAATCCATAAAATGACCCATTTTTCCCATAGGAAACTTGAGACCAAAAAAAATTGAAAATGGCCCCATTTATATAGTAGCCATGACCTCAAAAATGACCACCCATCAATATAGTAGCAGCATGTTTTGGAAATGACCCTTGGTTATAGTAGGGGTGAAAATTTAACCCATATTCGGCGCAAAAGTACCTATCCGTTTCCCACTGAGTCCACCTCCCCCCCACAACCACCACGCCCCCCCCCCCCCCACACCCCCCGGGTCACTGTTTTCTAACAACCACTGCAGGAGTCATCAACGCTTTCCTGTCCCGAAATGTTGAAAATGTGCTATTATATGTAGAAAGGCGCTCTGGCGAATCTCTTCAAGCTAAACGATTGGAAAATGATTGCCCGACTACCGGACCCCCCCCCTCTCCTAACCCCAACACAAGAAAACCAACCCAAACCCATCCTCCTTTCCAAAAACAACATAAAAATATTACAGCAGGTTGCATAATTGCCATTTTGAATTGGTCATGGTCGTTTGGATGACAGTCCTCCTGTTTGAAGCTGGTTCCACCACCACTCTGGGCCCAGTTGCTCATGACATAAGAGTTAGCGTAGTCGGCGTTGAAATGCAGGTGTGCCCCCTTTTGTTGGGTCTGTTCAACTTTGTTGTATTTTAATTGTCCAAATGTCCGTTTAAAAATCATTTTATGTAGACAATAGAGGCATGTTGTTTACGCCTTTCTTGCATGGGTAACCATCCAAATGAATCGCGAATCTTCTTATGCTGGTATCTATCTTTGCCATAAGTGTTTGTCAGCCCTGGCACACGTTTTTGTACTCGCCTCAGTTTAATATGCTTTGAGATGTATGAGGGGTCCCAAGCCGCGTTGCGTAAGTCAATATGGGAGGTCTGAGGAACCCCTCCCCGTCTACCGGAGCACATTTTTGTCACAAAACTGCCGCAGGGAGAGGGTGGTTCCACCCCCCCCCCTCGATTTGTCAGTTACTGCCACCCCCCCGATGGTCCTATAAATTGGATATAAAGGATAGCTTAGAGTATTTCTTTTTCTCTTCTCTCCCTTTGCACCAAATCCGTACTAATTATCCCCTTTAATGTGACGGTACCATGACGTCATATTTGAGCCAAGTACTAAAATACGAATATCGGGTGGATATTTGATATTTCCGCAATTTTTTTAAAAGATTAAAAGCGACTCACACACTTATTAAGACTACATCTGTCATTAATAACTAGTCTTCCCATCAAGTAGAGTCAAAACCCGCCATGAAAATCTTATTTCCGAACCGCTTTTGGCGAAAAATTTTTTATTTTCACTGTGTTTGTGTCTATGTAAATGGGTAACTCTTTCATATCTTGTGACGTATTCAAGATGTGGTACTCAATTTGGTAATGAATGGAAGAGGATGCCATTGCTATCTATTGGTACAAAATCAACGTGTCGTGATGTTCCTGTTCCTAGTGTTTGTGTTACGGCATGTTGTATTCTCTTCCGAAGGGTTCCCACCCCCCCCGCCCACCCCCCCATCCCCAACACTTTGGGATCCCCCTTGTATCTCCTATACCCCGTGGTTGTTTGTTTTTTTTTTTTTTGGATTAAAAGGAGCGAACATGAACATTGACAATTCTTACATATTTGTGCACCAAAAACAAGGGGTTTTAGCAAGCTCCTGGTAAAAAACCTGAAGGGGGTGGGTAACCCCCAACAACCCCCCCCCCTTCGTTATACGAGGTTCCGGTGTGTAGAGTTTTTTTTCTTTACATTCGGCTGAAACTGGCGAGAACTTGCGTCTAACAAAATTGAGGAACTTTTTTTAGCTTTATTGTTGGCAAACTCAGTTTGGTTAATATTCCTCGCAGATCTTTTTGCATGAAGATTCCCAGATATTTATCTCGTCTGTTTTTCTTTCTCTTCTGTATGACGTCTCGTGGACGCCTAAGGTCATAAGAACCGATACCTCAACACAAAATACACTAGCCTTGTTCCCAATTCTGAATTTATATAAAACAAAAGATTTTATGGGGGTATTTTGTAATTGGTGTCAAAATAATTGGTATTACAAACATTCATAATCATAATTAACACAATTACAACACACACTTTCTTTTACTTAATTTTTTAAACAATAATGTCCACTGATGTCCACACGTAGCGTTGCAGTTCAACGATATGCCTCACAGCGAAGACTCAAAATACAGCGCCCATTCATACACACCTCAGTTAATAATTCCAAGGGAATCGGCCTCAGTCCTGAAGGTAATCTTGTCCAGCATTTCAAGACACGGGCTTTCCCTGACGACAAATGGTCCACAATAATAATCCAGGTAATATAACACCATCATCCTGTCGCTATGTCCTCAGATAGGAAATTCACAAACGGATCCCTTTTTTATTTCCTCGAAAGACGAAGCTCTTTGGCTTCAAAGACGACAGTATACAATTTAGGCTATCAAACTCCTGCGGCATCCAAAATAATAATCCTGGCCTAAGTAAACATCCCATCTCCCATGCTTGTAGACACAACTTAGCTAGTATTATACTGTTCATATCTCCATATCTCTATTTCATCTCCTCTTAATTTCTAACCTTCTTTTTCCTTCATTTTCCGTCTTTCCCAACTCCTTTATCTTCCCCTGCCTCTCTCTTTCCCTTCCTCCACACCACCTGCACTCTCTGCCTTCCCGCCCCCCGCCGGTAGCTCCAAGTCCTCCTCCCGTGAATCCTCCCACACGCTTCCCAGATTGGAGTTTAATTGCCGCCCCCTCCACTCCTCGGTTATCTCTCCCTCCCAACTCATTCCCTTGTCCATCACTTCCTCTCTCTGACCCTTTTATTTTTAAATGCCCCTGTTCCCCTCTCTCGTTCCCGCTCTTTTATTCTTTTGTAAAAAGCATAAACAAGCTGAGTCAGTTCTCATTTAAGCATTCTTGGGGGATTCCCCACTTCCCCTAGGTTTGCATCTCAAACCTGTGCACTTTAGCAAAACAACAGGGGTAAATTGACCCCGTTCTTCTCTTTCTCCGTGATTTTCTTCATTCTCTCCTCGTTCTCTCTATTCCCCTTTCTCCCTCTTTTACCGTAACAAAGTGCTTTTCCTGTAAGAAATCTTTTATCAAATAAATTGAATAAATATATTTATAAGTTTAATCAGAAATGGCGTCCTATAACATCCTCCCCCTTAAAACGAAATTTGAGATGAACTGAAATTTTGCCAAAATCTTGCTTTTATACCTAAACCTTTTTTGGTTAATTTTAGCATCAGTTTACACACAGTGCAAATTTTTACACTTTTATAATGTTCTTGCCTTGCTGCCTTCAGCTAGATACATACATAAATTGTAATAGCAAATTTCGGAACCAAATTTTTAGGCAGCTCGTACCAGGCATCTGCCAAGGCATTATCTTTTCCTTTGATATGTTCTTCTTTCGTCAGAATTGTATTCTTGTAGAGTTAACCTCCACCTGACACTGTTCTGATTTCTTTTTTCTTGTTATCTTCCTGCTTTTTTCTTCCCTCAACGGATGTATCGTACAACAGAACTGGGTGTAACTTTGTATCAAGTAAGCACTTCAAAATTTTTGTGCAATGACAGTATCTGGCAGACATTCGTTCTCAATTTGTGATGTTTTTCTGATGTTTGTCCAAACTTCTTTGAAAATAATATACAGGCTATGATCACAAAAATCATTTTCAACTTCATGCATTATACTCCACTCACAGCCTACAATACGTGGCGCATCAACTCCAACTTGAATGTTTCTTGAAGTCTGGCTCATAAACTGGCGCATCTCATCAAATAGATTTTGATTTCTCAACGAGCGTTTTTGGCATTGCTTCTAACCAAACAACTTTTTGCGTTTTCCCTTCGAATGTTGTCATCGGACCGCAATTTTCTGAGAAATTTTGGACCATTATTTCTGTAATGCCCGACCCTTACCTAATAACTCATGAAGATCCCTCTTTTGTCTTTGTGGTTTGGTATACATTTCTCAAATTGCTTCCCACTCATCCTACCCCTTTTTCCTTGAATTGTACCTCTGTTGCCCCTTTTTCTCCCGCCCCTGCCTAAGTATGGTGACATTTGCAAGGGCACATTTCACTTTCACCAGATTCACAGTTACACCTGCTTGAGAATAATTCTCAATAATTGTGATGGAGCGTCTCATGTTCTTTTCCTCCCATGTTTCACTTTACACCAGTAGATCATCGCCATAAGCTTCACATTTTCTCATGTCTGCAACTACTCACTGTTCACTAATCTCTGAAATGTCGCGGCAGAAATTTTTGAGACCAAATGCCATTCTTTCTTTTTTGTATTTTATATGCATCTGGTGCGTACAAAAATGCTTAAATTTCTTTTCAACGTCATTTGTTTACCTACTTTGCCACTACAAAGCCCTACCCCTTCAACAAATCCCCTTTTCTAACAAATTTTGGCATTTTCCCAACTCTATCCTGCTCTGAATCATCAATCCAGTAATCGGATTATTAGTCTGGTTTTGGAACACAAGGTTTGCTTGTTTTCGAAAATCTGTGACCAAACGAAATGAACCATCATTTTTGGGAAAGAATACAGGGGACTCATTCACTATGCCTTTTCTGCTCTACGATTCCCAGTAATCTAACATGTATTTCACCCTCATTTCTGACATGTTGCAACACTTGATTGATTCCCCATATAGGAATGTTGCTTTCCCAGCTCAGAGTCCCCTAAAAACACCTCTAGGTTCCTTGTTATGACATGTGTCTCACTGGGTACATCCCCAGGAAAATATGTTCTCCCACTCAAGAATTAACTCTTTCAATTCAATCACGCCTTGTTGACTTGTGGGAGATGAGCCTAATTCTTGTCTAAATTGTCAAGTTATGTCAGAAATTTTGCATGTGAACAACCAAAAGAATCACTTTTCTGTGTTTAACAGTGCTGTTTTTTCAGTTTCTGACTCCTGTGAGGTCATCATTTACACACAAAAATCACTACTCTGGAGACACCACACACGCAGGCCTTACGTTCTGCTCTCTTTCAATTATACTCTTTTGAGCAATTCTGTGGCATAACTGCGACTTTAACGTCACCTGGTGTTTTGAACATAGTAAGGCTCTCTCTCCTCCCACTTTGTTCTCATCTCATATGGTCCGAATACTTGGCTTTCAAAGGATGCCCTTGTATTGGGAAAAAGTGCCAGAACTTTAATCACCTGGCTTGAATATCTGTTCCCTAGCCTCTTCTTTTTCATACCATGTTTCAAATTTTTGCCTGGACTCGTTTGAGATTTTGTTTTTTAGGCACTTCTGTTGCTCTTTGGAGCCTGTTTCTGAATTGAGACACCTGGCTAGCATATTCACATCATGATTTTCACAAAACATTTTCTTTCGTAGTTTCAACAAATGGTCCCCCTAACTTTGGGACCAAACACCAACTCATGGACTGAATCCTAATACCTCTTGTAACAAGCCTCCCCTGTTATCAAATAACAGGAGATGACTCCCTCAATCCATCCCATCCCTCTCAAATTCAAAACAATAGGTTTTTGATCATTGTTTTCCCATGTTTGGGTGGTACCTTTCTAGGTCCCCCTGTGATTCCTGGGTGGTATGCTTAATACTTTACTGCAATTCCCACCCTTCTCCATCCTATTTTGGTGACCAACCCTTCCTGATGTAGCCTTGATCAGACTGAATTGATTTTGGGAGGCCTACAGGTGAAAAACTTTGTTAGAGCTTTCACAATACTTTGTGCCCTAATCTTTCTCAAGGTTATATCCCTCAGGGAATCTTGTGGAGCACACATGATGGGTCATAAAAATACTGATTCCTGACTTGGTCTTTTGGAAGTGGTCCTACGCAATCTATTACCACCCTACTACATGGCTCATCAAATGCTGTTATTGTTTGCAAGGGGAGCATGTAGGAATTTTCTTGAATGGCTTGCCCACTCATTTTACCATTTGTGACACGTCTTAACCATACTCATACACAATCTTTTTCGAGTGGTAGCCCACAAAAATGACTCTCCTAATTCTTTCATTTGTTTTTACTTTCCTCACACCTAAGATGTCCTTGCCATGTGTACTATCACTGTCTTGCTATCACTTCCCTATGGTAATATACTTTGGCACTCACAATTTGATTCACACTTCCTTCTTTCATCTACAAGTGGCATCGTTTGGCCGCCATTTTCTCACTTTGTACAAACAACCAATATTTTTTGTAGAAACCTACAGGAATTTTGCTCGGCTTCCTTTGCGACCATCACTCAGCTCACCTAATTTCCTAATAAAATTGCTTGGGTCGTTGTGCTGCTCATGAACCACTTGTCCTTGCTTACAGGGTCTCCTTTACAGTCCCTACTCTATCATGCTCTTGCGGCGGATTTCAACCATTTCATGTTTTACACCCTTCACTTTGTTTGTGCTCAGGGGCTGGTTTTTCACTACTACTTGGGCAATTTATACTTTCCCCCTGAAGAGGAAGATGACCTCCAAATTCCTCTAATTTGAGAGAAAAGTATCCTCTAAATTTGGTACCCCCAAGTCATCCTCAAACGCTCTTCTCTCCTATATGTTGTGATTATTGTTGACCATCACCTGCTCACTGTTTTCCTGTTTGAGGCCTTTTCTGGTCTTGACCAGTTACTGACATGCGGGAAAATGTCTATATTTCCTTTCCTTCCTCATCACTTATCCACTGTCAGGGCACCGGGAAACTATGGGATCTGGATACTATTTATTAAAATCACCTTACCCAACCTACCCCCTGCCAAATCATTCCCTAACAACATGTGATCCCCCTTTAACTATATACACACTAAAAAACTGGGAGTTATTGTCTAACAGCCAATTTGACAGTTCCAGACACCAAGTCTGATTTCAAATTCATTTTGTTACGAGGGGACACTAATACAATCCAAACATATCCCCTGAATCAATGCACTATTTCCTGTGGAACTCTCAATATAAATTGGATGCATCTTCCAATATCATGGATTGGCTTGTTTGGCGCGCATCACAACTTGTCCCGCATGATTCTAATTGGTTTTGGTTCTAAACTATCACCTGAACGTTACACCAAATCCCTCCCGTCCCAGCCAAAAGCTTAAAGTCATCCCTTAAACTTTTTCTTTGTCAATTCCCCTTTTTTGGTATTTTTGTTTTCTGAACAGAAGAATGAACTTTTGACCTCAAAGTCCTGACACCCTATTGGTTGTGACTCACTTTTTGGCGCCCTCCTTTTTGGTGGATAGCCATGTAATCTCCCAACACGTGACCTTGTATGTCCTGGCTTCTTACCGTTATTCCGTTCCCTGTTTCTTTGGGTCCCATCCCTGTTTCTGCATTCCCATTACTGTTCTTATTACCCCCTCTCCCCTTTTCATGGTACCTTCCTTGCCCTTGTCCCCCGTCCTTATTCTACCATGAGCACGCTCTTTGTTTAGAACCCGAACTTATTGTTGTAATTTGTTGTACCTATAAATTTCGTCTTGGTCTTAGGGCCTACTAGTATGACTTATTTGTGGTCACTGCAAATCGGTCGCTTCGCCCTTTACGGCTGCTTCACGCAACCTGTCAACTTTTGTTTTCATCCATATGTTTTTTGATATCTGGATTTAGACACTGTTTTTAACTCTTCCACTAACATCAACGCCCTAAGTTACCACTTTTCCCTTGACTTCTTTGGAGAGCCAGCGATCCAACATTTGTTCTTTTTCAACTTTCACGCGTGCAAATTCAACGTGTCTGTTCATTTCCGTTTTCTCTGACAAGACTAAATTTTTTTGGATCTAATATGCCCTGGTACCCATCATTCTTTGAACACGCCGCTTACCCTCATCAGAATCACTACATCTGTCTAAATGACATGGCCGAATATTTCTCGATTTTTTCTCGGGCTTTAAAAACCAATGACACTGACTGTAGCAACAATGTCCCAGACTCCTTGGGCCATTTCAAGCTATTGCAATTTTCTCAAAGTGTAGAAGTATTTGTCTAAACTGTCTTGTTCCTGAAATTTGGAAACAGGCCGAATGTTTTTCTGCCGCATCACCACAACCAGATTCTTGGAAGAGGTTCTTACTTATCTATCCTTTATTTTTCAATTTTTTCTCACTCTAATTGACGCTTCCCCTCCTTTTGTTGCATAATCTCATTCTGTAACTTTCCTTTTCCCAATGCCTGTTTCTTTCAATTTGCATTTCCTTGTCTTGGTGTGGCATTGTTTGCCTTTCTTCTTTTTTTCTCATTTCATTTTGCATTTCTCTTTCGTTTTTTGCTTTGTGTTCTATTCCATTTCCTTCCTTCACTTCTATTTCCTTTTCTATTTTCCATTTTCCTTTTTCCTTTCAATCTCTTTCAACTTGTCCGTCACCCCCTTTCCCTGTTACCGCTCACCTACCAACTTCTCTCTTTTTCCCCCTCTGCCTCCTCACTTCTCCCCCCCCAGCTTCCATTAACTACCCTTTCAACTCAAATAAATTTTTGATGACTTGTTTTCTCATACTGTTTTCCTCAAGTCCTAAATGCTTGGCTAGTGTCAATATTACTCAAGGCTTCTCAGCCCTCCACACACAACTTCTCCCAAGATTATTTTTGCCCTATGAACACTTCTATATCGAACTCCATTGTGATTGTACTTCCTACAACACATAACTAACTGAACCGAACTACAATGGTTGTACAGGTAATACCCCAAATTCTGTATTCCAAAATGTGCACAATTTTTACAATTTATTTCACACTGTAATGTGGTAATCTGAACACTAAAGGCGCAAATTATCTCCATTCATTCCCAATGACGATCCCCCATTGTTTCTGTTTGACTTCCGTGGACGCCTAAGTCAGAAATACCTTCAAACACAAATAACCGAGGCTTGTGCACAATTGATCTTAATTTTAATATAACAAAAAGATTTTTTTAATGATTTGTATTGGTTCACAAGAAATTGTATTCCAAAACATAACCTAAATCAAACTTACACAATTTATTTATACTTTAATTTGTAAACAAGAATGTCCACTGATGTCCACATGTAGCGTTGCAGTTCAGCGTTGATGTCCTCACAGCGAAGACTTCCAAAATGCAGCATGCAAAGTCATACAAAACTTCAGGTTAATTCCAAGGAATCTTCTCAGACTGAAGGATCTTGTCCCAGCATTCAAGACGTACGGTCTTTTCCTCCCGCGACGACAAATGGTCCACAATAATAAAATCCGTAATATAACCACCATCAGTCTGTCGCATGTCCCCCCTATAGATCACAAACTGGAATCCCCTTTTTTGATTCCGAAAACTGAAGCTCTTCTTTGGCTTAAAGACGACAGAGACATTAGCTATCAAGCTCCAGCGGCATCCAAAATATTTATACTCTGCTGGCAACTAATATGAAGAACTCAAATCTACCATATTGTGAGAAAACTAGCTATAATTATACTGTATAGCTCCAGAGCTCATTCATCTCCTCTGATTCAAACTGCTCTGGCCTCAGTCCTGTTTTCAGTCACAACTCCTATTTATCTGTTTATCTCAACACAGCTAGATTTCCCTTTCTAACCAAATAATCATTACCCATCCTCATGCAATAAACTGACCTTGCAAAACCACCCATCAAAAATCCAGATTCAACAATTCTAAATTACATACTTCATATATAAATGGGTGGTGGAATTCCCAGATCTTGCAATGTATTAATCTTTTAAAAAGTAAAAACACGCTAGTCAGAGTTACAAGTTTAGAGCATTCTTGGGGAATTCCCCACTTTCCCTATTTTGCAATCTACAGTGCCTTAGCAAAAAACAACTGTGGTAATTCCCCTTTCTCTTCTCTCTTTTAACGTAACACAGTGCTTTTCCCGTGACAAATCTTTGTCTCAAAAACTGAGAAAATAAATATTTTTTAAGTTTTTAATCAAAATGGAGCCATATACACTTCACCGACAGTGCCCCATCATCTCATAAGTGTTTTCAAGGTGTCTGTTCCTGGACAAACTAAGAGTTCTCTTGCTGCAATTTTGCAGGATTGACACGCATGCCCCATTTTTGTGACCAATCTACCATTTGATCAGGTCCCTCTGTAGAAAGAACAATTTTCATCTTCATGTGAATTGATGTTTGTCTAGACAATCATCTGCAAAAGGTCTTGTCATCCTGGACCTTTTCATGGATGTCGTTTCTTAGCACAAAAACAGTTGTGCCTAATTACGGCTTTTGGGGCAACCCCTGACACAGGCTTGCCACTTCCGATGTCCCGCCATTTACTACCACTCTTTGAAAGCGCTTATTTCAGGATAGACTGTACCCCAATCTCGGCTCTGTCTCTGGATTTAAACAAACTTCCGTTAAAGGTTAATACTAAACTAAACCGTGATGACTTTTCAGCTTACACCCCCTGGCCAAGCCCTGCAACCAACTTGTCCAGAGAAAGTGAATTGCACACGGCTCCTGGAATTAACACGAGGTAGGTGTAGTTGAAGAGTCTAGTGTAATTTCAGTCGCTTAGCGTTTTCACCACCGTGGACCCGAGGGAAGGTCTAAGTCTGAAGGAAACCAATCCATCTCAGGGTTTATCTCTAACACCATAATATCCAATTCAAAAATTAGGGCGATGTGGGGATAACATCAATTCTCCCGGTTTTCTTGTAGATCATGACGCGTATTAGCCTGTGTGTTCGCACGATCCTAGGCTTGCGAAAGCATTTTGATTTTCGGTTAAGATGTCCTGTTTTGCGAAGTGGCGCATAATCTGGGCTTGTCGATGATGTGTTCAAGTATTTGCAACGTTGCTGGTCAGGAAACTGGTCTGTGTTCGCAGATCTGTATTACTTGCCTTTCTTATCCAGCGGCGTGTGTTGCTCGTCTCCAGTCGATGGACGTCCCCCGTGTCCACGGACTGCTGGAAGATGAAACGAAGCACATGTGCAATTTTCTTGGCAGCTAATTTTAAGATCTGGTTTGGTATTTGGTCAGGGCCAATGGCTTTGGTAGTGTTAATTTGCAACAGTAGTTTCTCCACGCCGTCTGAAGTGATGACAAAATCAGGCATGGTAAAGTTGGCATCGATGTAGGGTCCAAATTCTCCGGCGTTTGTAAAACACTGAATCGCCTAAATCGCCTACTTCACTTAATTCTCCCTACCCTCCCCTTCGTTGGCGCGAAATTGATTCACTGCCGCGAAAATAGCACTCCCTAGGTCAGTAAAAATAATCCTCCGATATATGCAAGATAGTGCTGAATATGGAGAGTGCACAGATTTATTATGTGGCAGATGCGTGTATTTTTCTTATTGATAAAAAGTGATTTAGTAGGCCTAACTCTACTAAAATCAACAAAAGATAAAAGATAGGCAGTGAGCTTAGACTCATTTAATGGGGCCGAGAATCTTAGTCTAGTCATGCTAGTGGGCCAACTAACTGAGCATATGATCACTCCCCGGGATCACTCCGGGATCCGGCTCAGCTCAGTTTTCACCAATTTCCACTTTGAATATTCTTGAAAAAAATGATATCCATTTAACCAGTTGATTAACCTAAACATGCTGGGAATGTCTTGTTTGGTCATCCGTAACATCATTTGGCCCCCTAACTCAATGACGAAATAAAGCTTGTAAACGGAATAAAGCCCGGTGTATGATGCGAATGATATGTTGGTCAACTGTTGAACTGTGACCCACGGGTGGCGAAAACATGACATTGGTGGCTATACAAGACATTGCCAACATGGGGAGTATGCATTTGTATATTTTGTCTTGCCTTTTCACCCGGCATCTTGACATCAGAACACTATGACAACTTTTGACCAGCTGTCTAGACCACTTATCTTCCTCGAAATTGACTGCCATTTACCCGTGGTGATAGGCTCACACCCCCATTCATCCCGTCTAGGCTAGTGGGCAAGATCTCGTAGCGTTTACAAAGGTGACGTACCCGTTACAAGTACATAATTTTGCTAAAATAAATTGCCTAAAATTATCAAAATCAGTTCTACGCGTGTTCTCACTTCTAGTATGTGCACATTTTCGTGAAGATGAATTAAATGTCATCTCCATTTTCCCCTGAATATCAGTGACCGAGAGATGTACACCACGTTCCATGACTCCAGCAAATAATGGTGCTATTGATATGTAAATCCGCCCGTTATGAATAGGATGAATAGGACAACGGACTTCAGATTCTCTGGGACTGCAAAACTATTGTTATTGTCCATGACGTTAAAAGCTTTTGATTTGTTTTCTCCGCCCGGTATAGATTGAGCTACAGCCTCATTCACGAAGAAAATAAAACTCAAACTTCTGCTGGGAGTTTAATAACTTTGATCGTATATTTCATCATTTATTCAAAAAGAAAACGAAGATGAGCAAAAATCATGAAGGAAGCTTGATTGGCAAGCTATGACCTAACATCTTGGTGCAGAACCAACACCCATAACTTAATCATATTAATATTGGACCTCTTTTCTATTCAATTAAAAGTTTGTTCGGCACCGGTTCACCTGCATTTCATTTTGGATTTCTGCTATGAAAGCAATTCATTTATTCGTGAAAGAGGACATGTAATTTGTGTTCCACGTCATGAAAATAGCTTAATCCAGATCGGGGTGATGGTATAGCACCTGCAATTTTTTCAGTTGCATGGATAATAACAATGGCTCTGCAGTTCCAGATGAAAAAGACATCTGTGAAGTGTGTGGTCTTCTACATACCGAGCGGATTTACTTATCAATAGCCCCCATTATTTGCTGGAGTCAATGAATCATGGTGTACATCCCGCAGTCATTGATATTCAGTGCATAAATTGAGATGACATTTAATTCATTTTCTCGAGAATGTGCACATACTAGAAGTGAGAACACACGTAGAACTGATTTCTATAATTTTAGGAAATTTATTTCGGAAGAATTATGTACTTCCCAGGGGTGCGCCACCCTGGTCCTTATCCGAGCATCTTTTTCGCTTTGGCCTCATGGCCTAGTCATTCATAAAAAATATTGTACTAGAGACTTATCAAACTAATGAATGAGTTTACTCCGTTGTAGTCGCTTGCTATCGTCCGAGCGGAAAAAAAAAAAAAAAAAAAAAACAAACTGAAAACAAAGTCAGCCGGCTAAATACCCTTACCGTGGACTGTAATGAGCAGACGGATCCCCGTTTTAGTTAATAGCAGGCTTACAGCCACTTTGCGCGCGGCTGCGGGGGTTATGCGTCCAGATCGGGGTGATGGTATAGCACCTGCAATTTTTTCAGTTGCATGGATAATAACAATGGCTCTGCAGTTCCAGATGAAAAAGACATCTGTGAAGTGTGTGGTCTTCTACATACCGAGCGGATTTACTTATCAATAGCCCCCATTATTTGCTGGAGTCAATGAATCATGGTGTACATCCCGCAGTCATTGATATTCAGTGCATAAATTGAGATGACATTTAATTCATTTTCTCGAGAATGTGCACATACTAGAAGTGAGAACACACGTAGAACTGATTTCTATAATTTTAGGAAATTTATTTCGGAAGAATTATGTACTTCCCAGGGGTGCGCCACCCTGGTCCTTATCCGAGCATCTTTTTCGCTTTGGCCTCATGGCCTAGTCATTCATAAAAAATATTGTACTAGAGACTTATCAAACTAATGAATGAGTTTACTCCGTTGTAGTCGCTTGCTATCGTCCGAGCGGAGGAATGAAGCCATGCAGGCTGGGAACGAGACTAATGATTGAGATTTCTGCCACGGAAATGAAAGTTAGGAGAAATCGTTGTTTGATCAAATAGTCACGACATTTTTGCTCTGCGTAAGTTCGTAAAAATCAACCACAATTTTCGGGACAAACACACCAAAATTTCGTATTTCAAAGATACTTGTTTTTAGGTAATTGTTGGTTCCACAAGATTCAATCAAATATTCTGTGATAAATACATCAACAGAGGGAGAATTAAGCGAAGTAGGCGATTCCGTGTTTTACAAACGCCGCAAATTCTCTCTGGTGAAAACACTTTGGAATTGGTCTGTGAGTGCCTTAGCTTTTCCAGAATCGCTGGTAATAAGTTTGCCATCAACTTTCAGTGGTTGGATACCAGTTGTGTCCTTACGCCTTGATCGAACATAGCGCCAGAAGTCTTTGGGGTTTTCCAGGTTCACGACTGACTCAACATACTGTCTATGGGTGGAGCGAATTGTCTTGTCAATTTGTTTCCTGACACTACAAAACTTTTTCCAAGCTTCCTTTTTAGCGCTTCTTTTAGCTTTGATATTGAATTTTTCCTTCTTGTTACCTTCTTTAGTTTATGATTAAACCAAGGAGAGGTTGAAGTTAACCATAACCCTTGATAGTCCCGTTAAAAAGCACCTATGCGAAATATATTAGCGTCCCGTGGTAACAAGATTTGCATGACTCTTGCTTGTTTTTATGAAAAGCATAAAATAGGCCCCAATATTCTAAGAAAATGTTCCACATCGCGTGTGTATGGCTACTGGGCGTAATTGCACTGGTTCATTAGATATCCTCAAGAAAAGGTTGTTTCCAAAATTGCATTGGGATGTTATGAGCAATGTGTATCACGGTACCAACAGGCCACTCTGTTGTAATTTCTCCGTGGATCTCAGTTCGTTTTGTTCAGTTGCGTTTATTTGCGCGAAGAATTAAAACAAAACAAACCGCGTCATTCGCGCGTCCTCTACACCCGAATCCTTTACGCACGAGTTCACTGCTTTGCTGCGTACCGAATGTGTCGCGAACTTCTCTTGCGGCCCAACGAGGAGCCCAAATTGTTAAAAAGACTCAAATTTGAGTTGTTTTATGCACTGGAAAAGTAAGTCGGTGACCCCCATTTTTTATTTCAAAATTTTGAAGACCAACATCAGGACCTCAACATAATCAGAAAATAAAAAATTCTCTCGAGTAGTTTTTATTTTGAAGGCAATCTGAACTTTTTTTTACTTTTCCCATAGACTTGCGTGGTTTAAAAAGCGGGTCGCTGATTAGGTCAAATCAATCACCTTGAGGCACGAGCGATGCAAGATACCAATACAGGGAAAGGTTACCATAAAAAACAGCTACCTCCCCGTGATGGGGGAAATAGTAACTTTTTATGGGAACTTTTTCCCTCAGGACTGTGAAATTTTGGAGATCTAGTCTCAAATATTTTATGACATAATATGACACGTGATAATAGTGTCCACCAATCAAATGACAGAAATATTTGTATGTGTTATATAATAGCTGATATTAACCTTGTTTCATAATGATTTTAGGGATCTCATCCAGTTTTTCCTGCTGATTCTGAATACGATGAATGCCAGACAGAAACTTTGAGCATTTTTGTAAAAATCAAAATGGTCACCAAATTAAAGCCACATAATTTGATATTTAATGACCATAATAACGAATACTAACGAATACATGTTTTACCCATAAAGCAATAAAAGCACTTTTTTTAAGAACGCCCCCAATTTTTAAAAAAATGTTAGATTTTTGCACAGTTGCATTGGTAATTGGCAGGTAAACTATACCTGTAAACTATACCTGTGCATGGTAAAGCTCGAACTTGTCTAAGTGCCTCAAAAGAAAGAATTTTGTAATTAGGATAATATCGGAGATCTCCGACGGCTGCTGGAAACGTCCTTCCAATATGAAATAGCCATCAAATAGCGTCATGTACGTGTCTACACTCATCCATTAGTTGTTCCGTTGGTTCAGAAAAGTCAAGTTAGGGGTCATTTTTGTGAGGTGGCACTATTTCACCATGGACGGACAGAAATTTGGCCATTCCAGCTCCGCCGTTAAAATACAATGGGAATCCCGATTCGAATTATAAAATCGCTTCTTCACTCGCAGGTATAGTTTGCTAGACGATTACCAACACAATTGTGTAAAAATCTCAAATTTTGAAAATTGGGGGCGCTCTTCATAAAATGTGCTGTTATTGCTTTAAATGCACTATCGGTGATCTGCCAAATCAGAAAATCTCAAAAAAATATTTAAAAATCAGGCTTTTACATGTTTGTATATGTACTCCAAATGCGGGGCTAATGTTGCGACTTTCGGCTTTAAATCTGCGCCCCTACTATATAAAAAACAAAAATAACGTAATGACATTCTTGTGTTGCTATATGCTTACTCTTTTCCGTTGGAAGATTTGATCAGTTTTAATCAGGATCCTCTGTTCTTGTTTCCCCAAACTTCTGTGGACAATGACTTCTGATCCCGGAGTAAACTTCTGTTTACGCGTCTATGATGTATCGTCCAAGAACACCACTCTCAAAGACGTTGATTGGCAGTTTTCCTGTCTTCGTTAACTAGTTGCAAATTTGCCAGCTTCCCTTTAGGTCTGAATTTTTTTTTGCTGCTCTTTATTCCAATTGACTCGAAGAACCTTTCCAGGATTTGCCATATTTCGGATGATTCCCCCTTTAAACCACCACCTTTGACTAGGGACACCAGATTCTATTCCCAGGACAAACTTGTTGCGCTTTATGTCAATTACAAAATCGCTCACTAGATTAGGAGACTCTACCTTGAGTAGTAGTAGTTTTCTTCCAACGTCAATATTTGCTTCAGTACATTTTTGCACGATACCAAATCCCCTCCCAACTGATAGTGCGAGTGCGTCATTGCGGCTTATTGAGACGGGTGCTCCATATCATCATCATCATCATCATCATCATCATCATCAGTGCCAGCCCTTCCAGATATACCAGCAATTATACCAGCAATTATACCAGGCAGATAAGGCAGCCAAAATGTACGCCAGTCTACTGCACACGAACCCAATGCCAATGGCGCCACTGGCGTTTGCATAACTCCGAAATTCAACATGTGTGTTCTCATAAACTTTTGAAATACAAGATTTCTTGTTTTCAAAGATTTTGAGTATGCAGCGGTGATCCTTACGATGTGGTATAATTTCAGGGTAGAAATTAACAGGTGGTGGATCCGTAAACCGACTGGTACTGCCATGGTAGTGTTCTCAACCAGCTGTAGAAACTGTAGAATTTGAGACCACACATTAGCAGTAGTAGTATTAGTAGTAGCAGTAGCAGTAGCAGCAGTAGCAGTAGCAGTATCAGTAGTAGTAGTGTAGTAGTTTATAGTAGTAGTAAGTAGTAGTAGTAGTAAGTAGTAGTAGTAGTAGTTAGTAGTAGTAAGTAGTAGTAGTAGGAGTAGTAGTAGTAGTAGTAGTAGTAGTAGTAGTAGTAAGTAGTAGTAGTAGTAGTCGTAGTAGTAGTAGTTAGTAGTAGTAGTACACACACTGGCCAAAAAGTATGACAACATAAAGGCCACACCCCCTGAAAAGCAATTAATTCACAAATTTATTTAAAATTGTATCAGGAGTTCTTGATTAACATTACGTAATTATTGTCAAACTGGGGTTTTGAAACAGATGTTGTTTCCCAGAATCAAGTCGTGCGACAAACGTTTAATTTGATTTTCAGTATCCCTTAATATGGCGGTTAAAGAAGCTGGCTAATGATAACTCGCCGATTGTACTCCAGAAAGAATACGGGCAGAGGAACGTCAAAAATGGCTGCTAAATAGTCGCTAAATGAACTTTACGAGTTGTCAGGGTCTACTCTTAATGTTTAGGGCGAAAATTGGTGTGGTTGCATGGACCGGACATGAGATAATGTCAATAAAAGTTTGGAGCACGTTCACCACCGTTGGACTCGGGAAATTTAATGGCAAGAAAGAGGTCACGTGATAACCTGAAACAACTTTTAAATGGCACCGTTGACATTGTGCTGTTTGTCATGTAATGTGAAAGCGTAATTTACACATGATTTAGAATTGCATTTTAGGTGTCTCGGATTTCTCGAATATTTCAAAGACCACTGTCTTCCATTGACTTTATCTTCGTTTCCGGTCCACACAACCACCATGATTTTCTCCCATAAAAAAATTAAGTAAACCCTAATGAACCCGTACAATCCATTAAGTGGCTGTTTTGAAGCCATACCTTTTGTGTCTGTGTCCTGTATTACTTCTGGAGGGCAATCGACAAGTTATCGTTTGCTGTTCCTTTTTTCCGCCATATTTAGGGAACGTGACAATCAGATCAAACGTTTTTTTCACTCTCTTGGATTTTGGGGAATAACATCTGTATGAAAAACACAACTTTGGAAGTTAAATACGTATTGAGTGGTCAAGAATCCATGGTATAATTTGAAATCAATTGGTGATTATGAATTTCCGTTTTCTAGAATGTTTGCATACTTTTGGCCTCGTGTGGAGTATAGTAGTAGCAGGCAGCAGTAGTACTTCAAATAGTAGTATAGCAGCAGTAGTAGTAGTAGTAGTAGTAGTCGTAGTAGTAGTAGTAAGTAGTAGTAGTAGTTAGTAGTAGTAGTAGTAGTAGTAGTAGTTAGTAGTAGTAGTAGTAGTAAGTAGTAGTAGTAGTAGTAGTAGTAGTAGTAGTAGTAGTAGTAGTAGTATTAGTTACAGACTGATGTCCACTAATAAAAACTATCGCATGCAAACGCTAAAAATTATAAAAAATATAAACTGTGCATTTTTGCCAGATATTTCGTCTGTATTTGTTAGACAAGATCCTAACCTAAATCCTTGCTTTTATTCCATCCAATTTGAGGGACCCTAAGCGGAGATATTGTCAGTTGAACACAAAGGATAAAAAACCACTTGGGCCAGTTTCACCTGAAGGTTCAAGAAACTAAAGATATAAGGCGTGTAGCATCATTGTGGGATTAAACCCTTTTTCAAACAAAAGACATATTTAACAGATCAGAGTGGGAAATGCATTATCATGCATTGAACTAATCAATATATTATTTTTCAGTGAAAGCACCAGAAATTATTATGTGTGGGTGAAATGAGGGACTCAGTCCAGGGGGACAATAATCATGAAATTCATGGAAATTTGGGGAATTTGACTGCTGAAACTAATGTAACTGCCAAAAGTCTGTTGAGGGACAAATGTGTGGACAATGCTCTAATGTGGAGGGATTTACCCTTCGCATATTCCCAACTGCCTCCAAGATGCCAGGGAGGAATATGGTGAAGAAAGCAGTTTTCAACAAAGAGTAATAAAGGAAAGGATGGTTGTGTTCAAAGGTCTCAGTTTACTTTCAACAAGGGTGTTTTAATGGTTCTACCTTTTGCTGAAACCTGGAGTAAAGCTGAGACAACAAGACTGTATAGAATTGAATTTCCCAATGCTACATGTATTTATTAGCAATTGCGACATTATAAAGTTATAAATTATGTTTTATCACAAGAAGCAGCACTTAATACCTCTTTTTTATTTTAATTTTCAATAAAGAATGTCTTGAAGGTGATTTTCAATGGCAACTTTGTTGATATCAGGATAGCCGAAACTGGCCCAACAGGTTTTTCAACTGCCTCAGATAATTAGCCATAACTCCTGAACCATACCCCCAAATTACACCAACTAAAAATCTCATGAAAGCTGGAACGCTCCTAAAAAGAATCAGTAAAACTCCAGTTGAGATAAACTTAAAGCTTTGGCCAAAAAATTAATATTTTATTGTATAGTTTTTTTGGGGACAGTCTGTAGTAGAAGTAGTAGTTGTAGTAAGAAGTAGTAGTAGTAGTACACATTACAATTATACACATTCAAAGTGTAATTTGTTATATTGAACGTAACCATAAACATAAAACAAGAACTGTCTTTTAAAAAAGGACATCGCGGGATGGTGAGAGTATATTATAGGTATAGACCATCTAAATATTTGAATGTGAAACTGAACGGCGGCTCAATAGTCTCAAAAATTGATGCAATACCTCGTGGACTGGTGTGAGGTAATCTCGTGGCTTTTAAGAGAAATGAGCTACACGATCCTTTTGATCAATTATCCCATACCAACAATCTGAAATACCCCTTTAATGTACGATGCCATACCAAAAACACAAAACATTCCTATGTACAATTCGTTATTACATAATCAACCTAGGCGTACCATTTTAATCTCTAATAGTTAATGTAGTGCAACAAACCATTGTCCTAACATACCCATCTCTCTCTTACACAAAGTCCATTATTTTAATCTAGCATATCATATACATAAATTCGCATCGGAACTAATCAATCATTCTGCACAAAAATATTAATAACCTTTTTAATGTAACATTCCTATGCAAAATACACATAACCCATTACATGTTAAGGTAAGATGATCTAATCATGGCCATTTTCCATATTTTGTTTTCGCGATATATGATATCACCCAAAAATATGTAATTACAAATTTCCGAGTTATTATTGGTCATCCGTTTGAGTAGAGTAGCAAAATACATAAATGTGTGTATGTGTGACTAGAGAGAGAGAGAGAGGGTGTGTGTGTGTGGGTGTGTTTGTGTTGTGTGTGTTGTGTGTGTGTGTGTGTGTGTGTGTGGGTGTGTGTGTGTGTCAACCTTTGGTAGATACTTTTGGTTGAAAAAGTTGTTTAGCTTTTTAGTGCAGTGATAGATCAATTCATACTTGGTATACATTGACACAAGGGGTCTTATGTAGGGTAACCGTGGGGAGGTGTCAAAGGTTATTCAGGTCACTTAGGGTCCTTGGAGCTTGTGGCATGTTGGTTAAACTTTTTGTAATAAAATTTCTCTAGCATTTTAGTTCAGTTGATGCATCAACTTCATACTTGGACGCATAACCCCCGCAGCCGCCTCGCAAAGTGGCTTTAAGCCTTCATGTAACTAAAACGGGATCCGTCTGCTCATTACAGTCCATGGTAAGGGTCTTTAGCCGTCTGAAACTTTGTTTTCAGTTTGTAGACTTATGGCCCATCTTTTTCACATTCATACGGGGCCAATTTGATATTAATTATTAAAGAACAATATACTATGTTGAATCTTAAAAAGGAATTTTTATTATGGGAATAACCAGCCAATTTTTGGAAAAACTAAAGATTTGATGACGTCACGGCATTGATTGTGTTTATTATTTTGCTTGCGGGGGACCCCATTCGGTAAAAAAAAAATTGACGTACGTATCCCTACATTGGAAAAAACAACCGATTATCGTCATCGTACGTCGGTTTTTGAAGTCAGTCGGAAAAGGGTAAATTGTCTACTGTTTTAGACATATAAACCGTGTCTTTTGGAAAATATAATAGCACTCTGGGGCAGAGGGGGCCATATGCCATACCTTGATTTAACATATTCGGATTTATATTTATCGGTCGCCCCCGAAGGCCAACTGATACATGATACCTGACGCCGTGACCTGTACCTGACACGTTGACACCAAACTATTCAGCCTCGTTACCGTTTATACCTACAATCACGGCAAGCAAGCAAGCATTCTGGGATTCTCCGTTGGTCACAGCGTAATCTGATCAAGATTGTTAGTACTATACTTGTAGTTTAAAAAAAAAAAAGACTTAGTTTTTCAATTTCATTGGAAGGCGTAGTAAAGACACCTTTCGAACCTAACACTCTATAGATGAATAGCTAATTCGCTCCTTTACCGAACCCTGCTTGATAGCTCAGTCGGTTAGAGCGTCGTGCATGTAATACGAGGTCGCCGGTTCGAATCCGGCCAAGCTCACATGGGTTTCTTTTTTTTCAACCCTATCGTGCGCCTGGGCCATCTCAGGAAAGATTAATAATATATATATTTTCAATGCCAGTTCAAGTCATAGTGTGGTACTTTTCAATGAAGTACTTACCAGCATCGGGGGTAAGCTTTAATCTTAATTGGTTTTTTCAACATGTCAAAATTCAACTCAATGCAAATTAATGCTCCTTAGTGATATCCATGAAACAGTAATAGTACAGTGTCATGTCACTCATGATTTGAAATTTACCCTGCATGCAATAACATTGGGTTTCGAATTTGACACCCTCAACTTGGTTTACATCCAATTTCAGGTGGATTGAATTTTCAGCCTGTGCTTTTAATTTGGTGTTGTATTGAATGTACACAAAACTCCAGAAACTTTCCCGCTGCAAAGTAATCTCTATCAACATAATACCCTTGAACATGATACGCGCCATGGCTACAGAGCTATGCGCTCCCTGAGCCATGGCGCACCGATCACTCTAAGATCGAAACCAGCCTATTATTTATTATTTATACACCCCAAAACCATCGCACTCCTGGTATGGCTGTATAAGTTCATATATGAGGCAAAGGGTCTTTATGTGGGTGTCACAGATGAAGAGGTCCACGTTCAACTCAAGGGTCACTTTAGCGTCTTTGGACCACATCATCGGACGTCCTATTTGGGACCGCTGTCCCTATTATTTGTGTATCTGTACAGCCAGCATTCTGTAAGTTTATTTAATATTCTTGTACCTTCTTTTTTAGAGTTGTACAGTGTGGTCCAAAAAAGTTTTACACTTTTCTACCAAATTACCCAAAATGTGTGGACTATCACAATTTTTAAGATAGTTATTAACTACAATATCTTGTTAAACCTGAAGAAAACTGCGTTCAAAACAATGCTCAATAACAAAATGGCTGCCATATAGCGAACCTGGTCAAACCCACTTGTGCACACACATAAAGTCTTGGGACCAACCATTTAGGTTAAGATAAATCAATCCATTGCGTGAACTGGAGGTCTACTCACTTACCAACTACTACTGAACACCCTTCAGTTTTTGTGAAGTGTTTCCGTTGAAAATGAATGGAGAATATCTCAACCGTTAACTTGAACTTGAAATGCCTTAATAAATAAGCTGATTTCAATTGGGGGAGCATTTTAAATTGAAATACATGCCGGTTTTTCTTGCCATGACTGATCGAGAGACTCTGCTTGTACATTTTCGAAGTTTGCATGTTTGGGACAAGATCATAAAGATGAAATATTGCAGTCGTTTTATTTTTAATTATACAGAAACTTGAAATAATTTCATGTGTCTAGATTCTTATACCTTGGTTATTATTAAATACCAAAGTCCCATGACGGGTTGCATTGTTCAATTGTATCACCTTGGATATAATTCGTGTACCACCACAAATGCCATAGACTACGTGTGTGCAAAGTGGTTTTTGACCTTTTTTCTCTAAAGACGGAGGGCGTCCTTGTCATTCAGCTTTGTTTTCACGCCATTTTCCCCAGGTTCCAACAAGATATTGTAGTTAACAATACCTTCAAACTATTTGATATGTCTACCCACATCTTAGGAAATTTGCAGATGAAAAAGTGTAACTTTTTTTTGGACCATGCTGTATGTGGCGGGTTATCACTCACGTTAACAACATTTGGATTCAGCTAACATTGGGCCACTCAGTTTCAGAATCATGGTTTTTTGTATTATATTCAGTGCATGACTAAGTCATGCGTAGGCACTGTAAACATGCTCCTGGATCATTGTGCGGCATAATCTAAACAATTTTGTGTTATGAATACTACTACTGTAGACATGCCAGCTTTGACAAGGTTTTCTGCTTGAAAAGCAAGCCGAACAAAACATTTATGCTCACCCTTTTAAAACGGTTTGGGCTGTCACTTGAAGTTCTCAAAACCATAATTATATTGGTTACATTAGACCTTTAGTCGAGTATGCAGTGACGGTGTGAAAGTAATCATAGTCCGGCAGGTATCATAGTCCGGGCTCCATAGACGACAACGGAATAAAGCGTGAAACTAATGTTGCGTGAAGAGTCAACTGAATCGATTGCCCTGTTGTTCACCATTGTTCCCGGACTGTGAGCCCGGAGGACCATATCTCCTGCCACACCGGTATGGCACCCTGGTCTTAATGAGCAACAACATTATTCCATTGAGGGGTACAGAAAAGTGCTTGCAGAATTATGCTTGGAACTCAATTTATCTTTTATGAGGACGCTTTAGAACAGTGCAATTTGCAACATCTACGTCAACGTCGTGAACATATTTGTTTGCAATTTGCAAATAAACTTCTGGAGCATCCTAAGTTTCGTAACTGGTTACTATGTTTTAGAGGTCAAATTAGTAGATACTTACTGTGTGACGCCAACCTCCTTTCCATCCCTAAGTTGCGCACTCATAGATACGCAAATAGTCCAATCCCATACATGGTAACCTTATGGAATAAAGATGCTTCAGGACACTGAAGTGTCACATATCTTTTTAAAACATTTTAATGCTTTTGTAGGTTTACTGTTGTTGTGAATGTATGTGAAGGTTGTTTTGGGCGGAGGAAGGTATGAGATATTGTGTTTGATCGTGGGTGGTTGTGAAGTGATTTGTGACGGTGTGTGGTTGTGTATGTTATTTGAGGATATTGATGATGTGAGTGTGTGGTATGATGTGATAGGTGGTTGGTGTGTGTTTGTGAGTATAGGTGGTTGGTGTGTGTTTGGTATTGTTTACGTTGTGTGTGGTTGTTTGTGAGTAATTATCTTAGTGTTTTATTTAAATATATATTTAGGTGTTAATCATTTTGAATGATATTGAGTGCATTTATTTTTTGTTTTAATTAATGCTTTTAATATTGTATGATGTATGCAATTCAGCCTGATGGCTGCGATGTACACTTTATGAATAAACCTTGAACCAGAAATAAGATCAACAGACCCTATTGGAACTCCCAGTCTTTGTTGTATGTTATGCAACAGCTATGTATGTTATGCACAGAACAGCCAAGTAAGAATGACTTATTTTGAAATCTCATATTTAACCATTTTTTCTGATTGCACCATTTTTGAGACAGGCTGTATATAACATGCTGTAGCAAAATACTAACAAAATGTGGTATCAAACCCTTTCAGTAGTGTGAGTTGAAGTTAACCAAGGTCAGGAGACGACACTTGTGGACAAACGGTGGTCCCTGTGCCTTGGAGGTACAGGGCGCTATACAACGGCTCGGTTGGATTTTAAGGGGTGGGACACATCACTAAAAAGTCCAGATAAATCACTGAGATAACAATACAATAAACGACAATCTTGTAGACTATTTGGACTTAAAACGTGAATTTTGATGGTACATGAAAGCTGTGAATTTCTGCATTGCTATAATAGGATATACGGTGAATGAGGTTATTTTTACAAAATCAAATCGTAGGGAACTGCAAGGACCCAAATGGGTAGCTGCATGGGCTGTAGCAAAATAAATAATCTTGATTCATAAAAATAGATTAAATAAATCGAAAGAGCGTTAAAAGAGTTACTTTTTTATACTGAACATATCAAATTTGACCTTGAAATTACTGAAATAGGGGGAAATAGGTGCGTTTGAAAAACAAAATGATTAACATTCGGAAACATTTAGTGTACCAACCCCTTAAACTGGGACGGAATTATGTTAATCAGAGGGCGCTATATATAGTCGAGATGTGCAATACGAAGTTCGTTATTGTCAAGGATACAAATGGCATACACGATTGCGTATCGTAACTCTATACCATGAGGTTAATCTATACAGGAAGGACCATGAATTTCGTTGGTATGCGCGAACTTTCGTATTTTTCCATAGCCACATTGTGGGGTAAAGGAGCAAAAGACCACAGGGACCAAGTGTCAACCCCTTGGTTGAACGACCACTTTTCCCACGTTCCTGCTCCCAGCCTAACATCCCTTAACTGCATTTAAATGCACTTTTGAAAAAAATCACGGTTTAGGGGGAATCTCCCTAGATCTAACAAGAAAACTACCGCTACCTCCCTTTTTGCGATTATTGTCAGATTTTCCTCTAGGGACGTTATGGATATAGACCTTGGATTCAGGTTTTTGAGATCAATTTCCAGAGGGATATCGCGTGCATTGCGTGCGTCCATGCACGAAGAAAATTATAGACTTTGTATGTGATAAATTTAGCTACAATTACTCCAAATAAAACCACAAACAGAAAAAAAAGAAATTTACCTTACAATTTAACACTGATCCAGCCTCTGCAGTTATATAAAAAGCTTGCTAGTAAAGAATAAAACTATGTATTACTGAGATTATGATTGTATACAACAGTTACACATGTGAATATACTTGTATTATTCCTTAGTGCCAAATACAGTACGTATTACCAATATACCAGCTTAACGCACACCTTGCTTAGCGGATACGGGTGGCTGACCAAAAAAAAAAACATGGCCGGTGGCATATTTGGCCTGAAATGAAAACACAGTGTTTATCATATTTTCCCACCATATTTTAGTTAAGCTGCGTAGCGAAGCAAAGTCAAAAAACTGCGAAGCAAAGTAGCGAACTAATCTCTACAACTCCAAACACTGTTTTCCATTAACATCATTTCTTAAGTATACCCATATCATGACTAGACCTCAGCGCAGGCCTTTTCTAAGGTCTGCCTTGACTATAGTGTCATTGAATGTGGAGGGTTTTTCCAGTGCAAAAAGTACCATCATTGCTGATTTGTGTAACAATCTCCATTGCGATGTCCTATGTCTGCAGGAAACCCACAGAAGAATCAATAACCACCGCCCAACCATACCAGGAATGGTCCTTGCCACCGAGAGACCACATCGACAATACGGAAGTGCTATATTTGTGAGAACAGGTACCGAAGTAGAACCAACCTCAATGTCTGATGATAACAACATCGAAGTCCTCACCATTGAGGTTAGTTCTGTCATAGTTACATCTGTCTACAAACCTCCACCAGTAGACTTCAAGCACCCTCAGCTCAACCATGGGAATTCCACCAAACCTCACTTCTTCATTGGCGACTTCAACAGCTATAGTACCCAATGGGGCTACAATGAAACTAACAAAGACGGACAAGCTGTCGAAGAATGGATAGACAGTCAACATCTACGTCTCCTTCACGACTCTAAGCTGCCGATATCATTTCATAGTGCCCGCTGGAAGAGGGGTTACAACCCTGATCTAGCTATTGTTAGCAAAAACATCTCTAACCTCTTTAGCAAGATTGTTCTGGATCCTGTTCCACAAACTCAACATCGACCAATCGGTATCCAAGTCAACGCTGCAGTAAGACCAAACAATGTGCCTTTTAAGCGCCGCTTTAATTACAGGAAAGCAGACTGGCAAGGATTCACTGATGACCTGGATCAGAATATGAAGAGGATTGCTCCAAACCCCCATAACTATGACAAATTTGCTCAACTAGTGAACAAGACTGCACGGAGATCCATACCCAGAGGCTGTAGGACGGAATATATACCGGGCCTTTCCCAGGAATGTGCTAGAGAATATCAAGAGTATATCACCATGTTTGAAGCTGATCCTTTTTCGGCTGAAACAACTGCTAAAGGTGAGGAAGTCTCGGAGAGGATCTCCCAGGAAAAGATCAAAACCTGGCACACTTTATTGAATCCACCGATATGGAACCCATAACAGCAAGAAGCATGGTGTACCATCCGAAAGCTCCGAGGGATCCAACAGAACCTCCACAGCAGCCAATGTCACAACCCAACCAAGTTTCCCCACCACTGCTTTTAAATGGCAAGTGGGCAGTAAAACCAAAGAAATCAAACTAGACCATAAGAGGTATAGTTGTGACCCTTGTTCACTCGCCCCTTCAACATGGGACGAATTGGAATCCGTATTGCTAAACTTCAAGCAAGAAAAGCAGTCCTTTGAGCATATCGCTACTGAGCAACGAAAAAATCTTGGCCCAGTAGCAAAGGAATGGCTTTCTTGAGCTCTACAATTTCTGCCTTATTTCCCACAGTGCCCAAAGATCTGGAGGAAAGCACATGTTATGGCACTCCTAAAGCATGGAAAGATCCATCCAATCCCAAGGGCTACCACCTATATCACTCCTTAGCCATCCCACAAGCTCTTTGAACGCCTCCTGCAATCGTATCGCACGCTGTGATAGACGAAACCTCATACCAGAACAGCAGGTTTCCGGCCAGCAAATCAACAACAAGCCAAGTACTTCAACCTAACTCAACACATTGAGATGGTTTCGAGAAGGGTATGGTAACCGGAGCTGTGGTCGTCAACCTCTCAGCAGCATACACACTGTTACCACAGACTCCTATCCAATCAGATCCTAGAATTACCAAGGACTCCGCTTGAAAACCCTGAGCTTATTCGTGGATGTGCTGCTTAACAGATTTTCTTTGTTTCACAGAGCTAAGAGGAGCCGATGGGTAGGCCTCACGAATGTCTACCACAAGGGAGTGTGCTTGCACCCTCTCCTGTTCAACATATCTACCAACGACCAACCTAGGAGTGCAGGAACCTGTCGTTTTATTTATGCAGACGATCTTGAATTGAGCGCACAAGATGTCGACTCACAGTTGTTGAAGAGAGACTCCAAAGCTTTGGATTACCTCCCTCCTTATTGTGAAAACCACCTACGTGCAAATTCATCAAAGACACAGGTGTGAGAATGCTTTCCATCTACGCACCGTGAAGCCAAACGTGCAGCTTAAAGTTCCTGGTGCTGGACCCCCGGCTGACACTGTGACAACCTGTCCTACCAGGATTTACCTTGGACAGCACTCTTCTTACCCAAGATCGACGGCACTTGCCCTTTGCTACTCATGTGCAGAGTATGCCTCCCTGTAGGGGAAAGATCAACCCATGCCGAGAAGCTTGATCCAGCGTTAAATGCCTCCTGCCCGGCTTATCACAGGATCCTCCATCCAACACCAACGAAAAACCTGTACTCCTAGCAGGATTGCTCCCCCAGACTCCGTCGTAAGCGTAGCGAGCAGCAAGAGCGTAGCTGCCATTACCAATGTGAAGCACCCTATGTTTTTGGACAGACCTGCTGCAACCGCCTTAAATCTAGAGAGAGTTTCTTAAGCACAGTCCACCTCTTGAAACAGTCTCTAAGAAGTTCAAGAGTTCGCCTTGTGGAAAGAAGACTTGCCATCACCAATAACGTCTATTGGTATTGAAACCTGGTCTGAGCATCTCCCACCTGGAGCTGACTCCAGGCTAATGGCGATGCCTCATAGATGAGAACCAGAACTGGCCCATCTAAAGTTTCCTTCAGAGATTGGCTCTCTGGAAACAGACAGGACACTACCTGTGTTGTTAAACAGCACCACAGACAATGGAACCCATCTTGTCTGCCCACTGCTGGATACATGCCCAACCAAGACCTTGCGGAATTCAGTGAGTCGACAGACGTTTTTACCTCATCTCTGGCTGATCATATTTGATAACCACAGTGTTTTTGACCGATTAAGAAGAAGACCATATTTTAGTTTCCTTCCGGATTTTTTTTCATGTCCTTTTTTTGCCTCTACAAAATGACCGCTCTTCTATTGTTACATGTCACACTAACTTGCGCCCCCAAATTACTGTTGATGGATGATAAAAAATTATCCCCTGAAGTTATAGTAATGACGCTGACTGAATTTTTGGGCTTTGCCTGACACATGGAAACTGGGCTAATAGAGTTAGAGAATAAAGCTCGAATTTTGGGAACCTATACTCTCTTTACTACGACGAATTTAACACCCAGGCGATACCATTACTTTAGTGGACTGAACGAGGGCCGGAGGCCGATTCTTGCACGCAAAAAGATGGTGTCCGCGTTTTCAATTCGTCGTATTATTCACTCATATTATGGTCAACAACTAAAAAATGGATCCTACCGTGAATCTCACCCGGGGTTTCATGGTTAAGGAAGGGGTATTATTACGCTTGGTACGTACACCCTTCTTGCCAATCAATTACCAAATGAAGAGCGCCGCTCATATCTCATTACTGAATGGTGACGTCATATTTGGTGATACACGGGGGAGATTTTGGAAATTCTGGAATGTGTGTTCATGACGTACGAGAGACTTTTTTAGACCTCAGTGGTCAAAATTATATGCGCATGATAATGGGAAAATCCGGTATGGTCTCGCTATCGGAAGCTGAAACAGAATTTAATAAGACTTGATCTTATTTTTGAGTGTTTGTTGTTTTTATGTCAGTAACGTTGCGGTATGAGTCATCCCTTCAATTGAGGTTGAAAAAGTACTCCTCAATAATCGTAGATTATGCGCGATAAAGTGACTAGTGAGATGTACTATCTGTGTCGGTATTACTTAGATCATCCCTGAATCCACAGTGTCATCATTACAAGGTGACATTTAATTTTAATAAGGTGACAATGCAAATATGCATGGCTATTTTCCAGCAGTGGAACCAAGTTTGAACTGGGAAATGCAATGGGAGTATTGATTGCTGTCATAATTATATGCGCGGAACCGTGTTTGTGGGCGCGGTCAAGCATGGTTTGCATGACACGTACAATGTACACACAGAGTTACTGCATTCGGTTCTGTGTATACTTAGGTCAGTCACCCGAATGTACTACACATGCGCGAATTGCCGTCGGTGACTAGAATCTTCTATACAGGCTTCAATAGAGAGGTTTGTTTGTGCTGGGGGGAAATGGAGGGATTGAGGGGAATGCAAAGAATTTTTGTGAGTGGGGCCTCTTCTCTAACACCCACTGTGGGATTCTCGAGCTAAGTAAATCAGGAGCCATGGGTTTCAGAAGCTGAATGGCAATTAAGAGGGGGTGAAAAAAGTGAAATGACTCCATTAATAGTTCAAGTCCCCAGGGCAGATAAACAACTTATTTTTTATTTCAGGCCAATAGGCCAGGCAATGTTTTGTACTTGCCCAGTCTGGTTGATTTCTTTTGACTGCTTCTGTAAAAATAACACTGTGGTGCAGCGAATTGTAAAAAGAACTCAACAAATAGTGCGAGTGTGCATACAGTGAGAGGTGAAAAGTTCAAACCGTTTGTGAAATACAAATTCGCCTCTTTAGGATATTTTTTAATTTCATGGTTTACATCCGTTGCCTTGCAAAACAAAATCACACAGGGTTTTATGATAATTAATAATGATAATTTTAGTAATGCTCTGAATGACAACTAGAGGATAAAAAAGACCAAGAGAGTGGTAACGTAATAACAATGACTGGAAGTGAATAACTTTCTGGCGGCTTATGGCGAGTTACTAGAAGGATTTATATTGATTTATAGTAAGGCCAAAAGCCATTTATTACGTTTTCAAGCGTTTTTCAGATAGTGAAATCGGCCCAAATTTTTAACATAGTAAAATGTGACATCTTAATGAAGTGTTTACCATAAAGGGACAAATGAGAAACCACAAAATGTAATACGATTTTGCCACACTGTTAAAAAATATTGTCAATTTTAATTATTGATTAACTACAGTATACTGTAAAAATGAATTCAATCAAAACAAGTAAACACACACACACACAAACACACACACACACACACACACACACACATACACACATACACACATACATACATACAGACATACATACATACATACAACATACATACATACATACACACATACATACATACATACATACATACATACATACATACATACATACATACATACATACATACATACATACATACATACATACATACATACATACATACATACATACAGGGATAGAAACTGTGTTTTTCTATTCAGAAACGAGTCTTGGTGGGCCCCTGGCACTGATGCAGAGCCCATCATTCCTTGGATGTTTCTACTGACTCTTATTTGTTATGTTCAAGGATTATATCCGACATAGCGTTAAACTTTTGGCCTTTATTATGAATCGGTCAAAATGTATAAAGTTATGAATGAACTCATGCCAACTTATCTTAGAAATAGTTTTGTATTAAAGGAATCTCAGTATGATTTAAGGGGATATAAACCCCTACAAATTCCAAAGCCACAAACGAATTATAAAAATAGAAGCCTTGGTTACCGTGGTGCAATAGTATGGAATTCTATGGATAGTGATTTGAAGCAAGCCCACGATGTTCATCATTTTAAGCAACTTTTAACTAATTAATTTCATCTATTTATTATATTTAAATGTTGATGTATCTTGTTCCATCTATTTATGCTAGCAATATTTCATACTGTGTTTTTCTATTCAGAAATGAGTCTTGGTGGGCCCCAGGGACTGATGAAGAGCCCATCATTTCTTGGATGTTTCTACTGACTCTTATTTCATTTATTTCTTATATTCAAGGATTATATCCGACATATTAGCGTCCCGTGGGAACCAGATTTGCATGACTCTTGCTTGTTTTTATGAAAGTATAAAATAGACCCCAATATTCTAAGAAAATAATACCTCCATTTTTGTGATTAAAAATATCAATTTGATTTTCTCAATTTGATTTGAGAAAAGATTTCTCACGGGAAAAGTACTTTGTTTGTGATAAAAAAAAAAGAGAGCAGGGGATTCCCAAGTGCTATGTTGAGCTCACACCTGTTATTTACAACTAGATAGATTGCACAATAGGGGAAATGGAAATTCCCCAAGATGTAAACTTAGAAAATGAGTCAACTTGTTTATGCTTTAAGAAAAACATAATCTGGGGATTCCCCCATGATGTTATAAATGTGAAATGATGCAATTCAGATGATGTAATTTTTGTGAATTCTGATTTGACAGTGCTTGGTTATGTTTATGCATAATGATTATTGTTAGAAAGGGGAATCTAGCTATGAGAAGTCAAATACTTGTCACTGGAAGGACTCTCGGCCAACAGCCACCAGTAACAAGTAGCTAGAAGTTATAGATAGTACAGTACCTAGTGGCAGGATTTATAATTCCATGTGAGCAAAGTCGCTATAATTATTCTACTGTCATCTTTGAAGCCAAAAGTGCTGGGAATCAAAATAGGATTCCAAATTGTGGATAGATAGAAATCGTGGTGATTATCTTGGACTGATATACTGTTTAATATTAGTGTCGTCGAGGTATTTATTCAGCCTTGTCGTCTTAAACTGCTGGACTAAAGTTATCTTCAGGACTGAGAAGATTCCAATGGAATATTAAAATTTAACTGAGGAAGTGTGACTTTGCATACTGTCATTTTGAAGTCTTCGCTGTGAGGACATAATCATCGTTGAACTGTAACGCTTTCAACACAGGACACTAGTGAACTCTTAAGTATCCTATCTTAACTAATTGTGTGTAATTTTAATATATGTAATATTGTTTTTGGACACACCAAATTCTTGAACCAAACCGATTACAAATCATTAAATCTGTTATATTATAAAATTCAGATCACTTGTGCACAAGGCTCATTTATTTGTGTTTGAAAGGTATTTCTGACCTTTGACACCTACGAGACGTCATAACAATGGCTACTGGGCGTAATTGCACTGGTTCATTAGATATCCTCAAGAAAAGGTTGTTTCCAAAATTGAATTGGGATGTTATGAGCAAATATGTGTATCACGGTACCCACGGGTCACTCCGTTGTAATTTCTCCGTGGATCTCCGTTCGTTTTGTTCAGTTGCGTTTATTTGCGCGAAGAAATAAAACAAAACAAACCGCGCATTCGCGCGTCCTCTACACCCGCATCCTTTACGCACGAGTTCACTGCTTTGCCGCGTACCGAGTGTTTCGCGGAACTTCTCTTTGTTGTCTTTAATCAAAAAAGTATTGATAGCATAGATACATTGTACAGCATTCACCTCCTCTTTCAAGCACTTTTCTTGTGCTGTAAGCAGCATTGTTGTGCTGTAAGCAGGGTTGTTGATACCAGGCAGGGGCGGATTTAGAGGGGCGCACCCGGCGCGCGCCCCCTCTATTTTTTGCAGAGTACAGGGCGCCGGGCGCCGCGTAGATTGCCGGGCGCACTGTAGAGCTATAAAAATGACTTTTGTAAGCACAGGGCGCCCTGTACATCTCTGAGAATGACGGTACAGGGTGTCAGGTGCCGTGTAGCTTTGTGTGGGCGCCCAACAGACGCAGTATACCCCCCGACTGGTAACCAAATGAAAAAAATGTGGGTCCACCGGCGAGCGCAGGGAGCCGAAAAAAATTGGCGCCCCCTCTATTGAAAAATCCTGGATCCGCACCTGCCAGGTGTCTATTTCACATGCCTACAGGCTGTTAAAAGGGACAGGGATACTTTTTGATACAAATTTCTCTCAATTTGCACTTGATCATTGGTAGAACACCTACCAAGAACGTTTCGAAGGTTTATTAGACAAACAAGTAACAAGAAAACCAACACACTATGTTTTGAACTTGCCTGATATCGCAATTATCCCCATAGAAAAGCATGGTTTGATTTTTCTGTTGTACGTGACAGAAAATTCATCATGTTAATGATCTTGCATAACATGCATAACAACTGCACATTCGGCTTATTTACTTCAGGTGTGATCTAATACATCAATTGGTAAGCTTTCCAAATATGCCAAAAAAATACGTTTCAAACAAAATTGGGGGCACTTCTTTCTGGAAATGTCCTTGTGTCTCTTATACAGCTGTAAGCAGATGGAGTCGGGCTTTCGGAGAGTGTGGACGTTAACTCATCACTTATAAAATAAAATCAAATAAGGAATAGAAATGCACAAAATTGTTTAATCTTGACCAACAAGTTGTCTGTTAATCCTGTGTTCACCCAGCAGTCGACAAATGAAAAGATATCAAGATGAAAGTAGGCAAGGACCTCTGAGGAGGTGGCAAATGTGAAGAAATTGCAGAGAAATTTCATTCATGCTGTGAAGTATGCTCACAAACTATCAGTCTTGAAGAGGAGTTTAGAAGAAAGTCTGTGAAATTCCTGAAGTTACTGGATATATATAAAGCACACTCTCGGTCTGTCGCACGAAAGAGTATGCAATGTTTTGGATGGCCTGAATGAGAAACAGCTCCTTCCGGAGGTGCATTATCTTCATGCAAAACAGCTCCAGATATACGGAGTGAAATCTGCTGATGAATCTGAGAATGGAGAGATTTTCTGTAAATCAACTGAGAACAATTAAGAATGCTCAGCAGCCAGAAATAAAGTAACATTTTGCTTATGAATGCATATTTCGTGGACAAAAGCGCCTCTCTCTATTAAAGTTCATCTTCCTGCTCTTTTGTAAAATTACATCCAATATGTGATTTTGGCGGCCATTTTGAATAGTTTTTGTGTGAAAAAACCAATATATCCTCTAATAAACGCCCCGGGGGAGGTGCATTTTCTAAAAGGGGGGCGTTTATTCGGGGTGAATTTTCAGATGAAATATTTACCTTTAAATGAGTGTTTTTAGCTGATCGATTAACGTCTTTGTGGTAGAACTAAAGGTAAGTTTGCAAGGTACTTCTAGTCCTCCAGCTGGCTTGGAGTATCGCCGTTTATCGTCCAAATGGATGCACAAGTTTTCACGCTAGTAACAAAATTGCGTCCGGCCTCGATTGTTTGCGTTCGGATCATATTTCCATGTCGAGAAGTCAATCTGCAGTGCCGGAAATTCGCCGCGAACCCAATTCACCTAAAGTTCGCACTGAACATTTGCGAGAACCAAAACAGATTCACACAGTATTTTCCAGTGCTAAAACAAAAGTTGTATTTTACTTTACCTACTCCAACTAAACACAAGTTCCTAGTGCCTTCCGACTCCCTTTACTTACCTTGGCAATGTTTGACACTGGCGTCTTTGGTCAATTTCAATTACAAATCGATACAAAACTTTTATCGGTCGCATCATTTTCCCAAGAGGGGATTTCCCCAGGGCCGGGGTTTCCCGTTTTGCTAGGCAGGGATTTCCAACCACGTGCGTTTAAGTTGTTGTTTTTTTCTTAATATTTTTCTTCCAAATTTTAAGTCCTTTCTCTGAATTTATTATGAAGATTATTTCTATATATATTTTAAGGTTATTTTAATTTTTTACTTGACGTTTGTTTGCACTTGGTGTTATTAATTAGTTTTAATTGTTAATGATCTTGACAGAGGTTGAAATGAACTTGCCAATCATGCAAATGTTTTTTGATGTTTGCCGCTCTGTTTGCATTACATCGATCTCTTGGGAGGAAGCCGGCACTGCAACCATGGCAACTGGTCTCTCTGGGGTTTCCCGAATTTATTGCAATTTTAAAACCGGTTGCATTGGTCGAGGAGGTCGCTAATTGACATTGATCAGGTATTGTTAAACCTAGGGGAGAACAATCACATTGCCTTTTTTTAACTTGAGAGTAAAATACTGAGCGGATAGAAGTGAAAAGTCATGTATTAAATGTGAATGTACTGTGAAATTCTGCGCGGCCAGACGGACGCGAGGGCTTGTTGAGGAGTCAGAATGAGCCTGGGTGATTTTTTTTGTGTTGTGTTATAAGTAAGATTACGATGTTCACGTAGTATGTATCCATACATGTATTTTTTTTTGGGGGGGGCATTTATTGGAGGGTTCTTTTAATCACAAAAACAGTGGGGGCGTTTATTAGAGGGGGCGTTTATTAGAGGATATACGGTATATACAGCTTTGGTGAATATTATTATTGCATTAAAATAGTTTTGAGTTTTAAAAGGCCACAGAAACATAATGCAACAATATGGTTAAAAGACAATTACAATTATCGTTTATGCAGAAAAGTGGCAATTTTTGCAATTTGGCGGCCATTTTGAATATTTCTTGCATTAAACAGAACTCTCTTATCACCCATATAATTGATAACATTACACAAATGATCAAGTTTGATCAAGAGATTTAAAACACATAGCAAAAATGATTTTAGATGAGGTTATGATAACAGTATTGTCATCTGGAGCAAAAAATGTGTATTTTGGCGGCCATTTTGTATTTTGCCACAGAACCAACCCCAGGGGTCATCAAATGACAAAATAACCCAATATTTGGATTCTACATCAAATTTCGCCATAGAAAAACTATGACTTGTTTGCATTTTCATGAAAAAGTTCATACTTGCCCACCTCTAATATTATATCTCAAAATAAGTAAGTTGATTTGTACATCACATTAAAGAGAAAAGAACAGGCTTTCCAGGATTTTTGTTTCATCTCATTTGCTTATTTCAATCGAGAGATAACTCTAGTTTACTGCGGAACACAAAATCGAGTTTGTGCCACTTTCTGGTTGTGTGAAAATGGTGAAAGAATCAGTTAAACATAAGTTATTCACATTGAACAGATATGGAATTCTTTAAAAAGGGATTAACTTCATAAAGAAACTCTAAAAGATACGAAAACAGTTACGTAATAGTGGAAGTTATGATCAGTACTTTCTGGCTTTAAGATAAAGTGAATAACATTCGACATACTGTTGTTTGTTAGAAGAGAACCATGAGCGTACAGCAACCTGGAGGGGAGAGTTTTTATGGTCTTGAAGTATCATGAAACGCAACTTCATACCAACACCTTGATACTTTGCTTCCAAATTGAAATTGTTATTGACTTCAAAAATTAGTAAATGCACAAAAAACAGTGCAATATTTTTAAACCATTTCTTTGGATTTGGAGTGTTTATTTTGGTTGCAATTACATTCCTTCTGGCATGATTTTAACAGATACCAATTTTGTAATAAATTCAAAGCTCCATTTCATTGACGTGCAATGAATATTTGTATTGTTTATTATTTATGAAAAGAAGAAGATATTTATCATTGAACTGATTATATTGACTAATAAAACTTGTGTTGATAAACTAAACTTCCTTTGTTTACTTTTGTTTACTTTGTGTTTTGTTTCTTTTGTGAAGTTGTAATCTTTTGTAAGCTTCAAGACAGCATGGCATAACTGCCGAAACAACTCTGTCCATGCATAAAAGTGGCACAAAATCGCTTTTGGTGTATTGCCCTAAATTGATTATATCTTTGGATTGATAATAGCAAATAAGATGAAACAAACACCATTGGAAAGTCTTGTCTTTATTCTTTAATTTTATGCCAAGTAAGAATGACTCATTTTGAAATATCATATTTAACCGATTTTTTTTTTTCTGATTGTACCACTTTTTTTAGACAGGCTGTAGTCATAACTCTGTAATTCTAATATAGAACTGTCAAACAAAGAATATTTATATATGTACAATCAGGGATCCTAAATAAATTGGGATAGGACAACCGATCAACGAAGTGGAAGCATACTGCATAAAATATACACCTGGCACAAAAAGTATCTCGGCATGTTTTTCGATCAGTATTTTGCCAAAGTCAGACCATTTTGAAAGTTTTTGAAATATACATTTAGTTGCCTATGTCTTGCTCTTTCATTTGAAAACAACCCAGTCGCTTTGTAACAAAGCGTTCAAAATGGCTGAGATAGAGTGGCCCGAAGACCAAACACCCTAAACCAAAAGTTGCAGTTTTTGGATTTTTCAATGGTCACTACTGTGTGTACAACACAAACGCAATAAACGGGTGCATTGATTTTACACAAGAGCTTTTCCAACTGAATGAGCGAGCAAGCCTACCTTGCCAATATTGATTTTTTTTTTGTTTTTGTGTGGTCCGCGTGTTCGTGTCCCGTGTACCCTGCAATGCCTTGAAAATCAAAAAACTGCAACTTTTGATTTTGGGAGTTTGCGTCTTTCTGGCATTCTAGCTCAGCCATTTCTTTCTACACCCTTTTTACAAGCAAGGTATTAAATGAAAGAGCAAGACCTCAGCAACAAAATTGTATATTTCGGAATCTTTCAAAATGGTATGACTTTGGCACATACTGATCTGAAAACATGCTAGATACTTTTTGCCAGGTTTATTACTATGGATCGCCGGTCGTAACGTGGCGCATTAGACTAATTTAGTCGGCATATTCTAGGGAAGAAACATTTCAAATGATACACACGATCATATGATTAGAGTGAAGATTAAACATTGAAGATGGTTATTTGTGTGGAAACCCTAACTGAAAATGACCTAATGGTAGGTCCATATTTTTTTTTTTTTTTATGTTTTTTTTTGTTTTTTTTTTTGTATAATTTTTTATTTTTTTTTTTTTTACCAATATTAGCTGTTCTCTAATTGGCATAATTCACAGACTGGTTGTTAATTGGAAATATCATTAGTAACCAAAACAAGATAAGAAATTACATAACAAGTACATAGAAGCTTGCCCTTCATGTTAGGATAGACATACAGTGAGATAATCAACCTGTCTACTGGTGAAATTGTGAGTTAATTATGTGTAGTCATTTTACAATAACTAAAATTTCTTAAATAAACGCATTCTCTAATATCACCTGTACTTTCTATCTCCTTTCTCTTTCTTATTTATTCCTGTTACATAATATTACTCTAATTAGCTTGGTGACAGTAGAAGAGTGGTTAGTGGTTATTTTTATATAAAATATATATATATTATATAGTACTATATATATATATATATAGATATATATATATATATATATATAGTATATATATCTATAATATATCATATATATATATAATATATACCTACCTCTGTGGACTTGTTCTTTCAAAATTGTATATAAAAGAAACCCCGTAGCTGTCATACGGTGTCGCATTTCTTAAGAAACCCTTTTACCTTGTAGGCCTTATGAGTACCCTTTTTCTGTGTGTATGAATGTTTTCGTGATTATTTTTAGGACCTGATCTCCTAATTTTCACAGAATTGGCATCTCCTTAGATGCTTGCTCATGAGAATCCCTATTCCAACTGTTGCTACATATCTTGTTGCATTATTTCAATTTAACTTGCCCGAGTATGTTTCATCTCGTGTTTCTCTTTGTTCTTAATTTGAAAGAACCTCTTCTCACAAAACTGACATTGAGACTGCTTATCACAGATGGTCATTTCAATGTTTTCCCTCTAAGGGTTACGCGTACTAAACTTTTACCACAATATTGACCACATGTGGACTTGTCCTTTCAGACGCCTTCTTTTCATAGTTAGTTAAAAACTTTAGCCTGCAAAAATTGACCTTTTCAATCGATGATTATTTTCGTGTCCTTGAACTGACTTCTTTTTAAAGCGAAAGTTTCTTTGCACTAATAGCATTTGTGAGGGCGTTCCCCCGTGTGCGTATCTCGTATCGTGTTGTCAATTTTAAGCTGAACACTTTTCTTCACAAAACTGACAGTGTTTGTGGGGTTTTTCCCAGTATGTATCATTTCAGCTTCATCTTTATCATATTAAAAAAACAAATTTGGTCCCACAATACTGACAATAGTGAAGTTTTTCTGAAGTATGATCTTTTCAGGAGACTACTTTTACTTTGTCTCATACACAAGTCTTATTACAATACCGGTGTAAAAGAAACTTGAGTGTCCCCCAAGAGAGTGTCCTAGCTACATAGCAACATGTCGAATAAACCGTGAATTTGTAGACGAGGCTATTTGGGTTCAATGCTGAAACAAATGAAGCAGACCAGACACAAAGGAGACCACAATAGACAGATGGGTGGTAGGACACTCAGTCAAATGGACACTGTTTATGTCACGGCAGTTGAAATGGTTCTCTCCAGTGTGTACTCGCTCATGATTTTTTTAGCCACAGACTGATGAATACATTATCATAAAACGGACATTACAAGTCGTGTCTTCATGGTGTGTGAAATTTCTAATGCTGTTCAGCTGTCATTCCTGCTAAACGTTTTGTCACAATACCTGCAATCAAATCTCTGCTGTCTATGCGTCATTTCATGATTCCTTGTGCTACCAGCCTGAGCGAAACTCCGCTCACAATATTGACATTTATATAGAGCGGGATCAAGGACTTGGGTCAAACATCATCGTTCATGTCCAGGGCCGTCCCCAGATGGGGGGTGTGGGGGGTGTGACACCCCCCATTAAAGAAATTCTGTCGGCAAAATGTTAAGTTGTCGGCAAATGGCCTTTTTTGATGGCTGATTTCTGGTGCCCCTTTCCTATTTGGATTTCGAATTTGAATGACTGAATAGGAAACGTGAGCTGTCGGTACGCTCGCCGGAAAAATTTGATAATTCCTGAATCCGGACCATGGTTTTGTCGGCAACAGAGACTCAACACCCCCCCATTAAAAATGGTCTGGGACGCCCCTGTTCATGTCCCACTACATCTCAGCTTTGACACCTTTGGTAGTTAGTATGGATCCTCTACATCAATGCAAGGTTTGTTAGTGGTGTCAAATTGTGGTGTCACTTTTTCAATAGGGGCCAATTTAAGTTTACACAGGGGTCAACCTTTTAAACTACTCCAATCATGTTGAAATGTATGTCATATTGTCCGTCTAGTCATAAGGATTCCAAAAATGTATAGTTTGTACCATCTATGACCATTGGTTTTAGATTTATTGGGTAAAAATGGCTAAAAAGGCAAAAAAGGGGCAATTTCTATTTGTACAGGGGTCAAAATCAGAAGTTGCTCCAATTTTGGTAAAAAATGAAACAAATTGTTCCTCTAGCTTAATGTGTCAAAATATTGAATAGTTTGTAGCATCTACAATGCATAGTTATCATGCTATGAAACAAAATAGGTCATAGGGCAACATAATCCAATTGGCATTGACCTTCTTTGACCTTTATCTCGGTAAGTAAACATTTAACAAAATCAAAACTATACTTTTTGGGAGTCCTCATTCCTCAGGCAATAATATGCAAGCATTTAAAATATAATCGGAGTAACTTTCAATGTTGACCCCTGTGCAAATTGAAATTGACCTTTCTTGCACTTTTAGCTATTTTTACCCAATAACTCTAAAACCAATAGTCATAGATTGTACAAACTATACATTTTTGGAATCCTTATGACTAGACGGACAATATGGCATACATTTCAACATGATTGGAGTAATTTAAAAGTTTGACCCCTGTGTAAACTAAAATTGGCCCCTACTGAAAAAGTGACACCACAATTTGACACCACTAACTGCCTTGCATTGATGTAGAGGGTACATACTAACTACTAAAGGTGGCAAACCTTTGATGTAGTCGGGCATGAACGAACTCCCTAAATAAGGACCCTATGATATTCTGCTCCTGCTCTATATAAGGTTTTTCACCAGTATGCACATGTCCTTTCATGTATTTTCGTTATACCAGGAGTAATAAACCTTTTTTCACAGTACTGACATTTGTAGGTTTCCCTCCCACCATAGTGCAGTTAGTGTCCACTGTAAACGGGCCTCGACCTTTTGCTCACCCAACCAAATCATTGTGACATGAATCCATTCATAAGTTTGATCGTATGTAAATGATTCCCACTTCACAGGGCACCATCCAATCACTGATCAATGACATGCTATGGATGAGCGATTACCCACACACTGTGTGCATGAACATTGGCGAGAAGGCCTGTTTTTACACAATTGGAAGCCTTGTTAAAAATGGTCGTTTCGGATCTTTTTCAGCACCGTATGTCAACCAAATTACATCACCATTTAGAGAATAAGATTATCTTGGTTGTCAGCTTCTACGAAGAGTATAGGTCTAACCGTTTGTCCATGGCGCCCTCTTGAATACGCCCAGCAATCACTGGTGATTTTTGCCACAGAGTTAGCATTATACCCTACCAAAATAACACTCTTTATTTATTAACCATTTTCGGATTTTTCTGAATGTTCTATCAAAATAAAATTCACATATGTTATTTATGATAATATATTCTACAATTAGAGCTTCTACCAAGAAAATCCCTTGAGCGCTTTTCTCGCAACGACGTGAGTTTTCTCATGTCCTATGCGTTAAGCACAGAGTACGCGTGACAGGTCATAGGCCTATTGAATGCACTGTGTGCACAGTGAATAGGGAAAATGGACAGTAACTGCAAGATGCATGGTGCATTTCATGTCTATTCCTTTCCCTCTTTTGGTCAAAACACTTCTCACAAAATTGACATTTGTAGGCTCCATGAGCATTATTTCCTCTGTGTCTTTTCACGTGAACATCCCTGTAGCTGCTTTTGCTGAATTGTTTGTTGCAATAATTACAGGTAAATTGCTTTCCTATGCTGCTTTCTAATGGCATCATTGTTCCTTTTCAGTGTTTGTTCTATCAGAGGAGCCACTTTCCCATTTTGCTTAAGTGCACTGTTGTTCTTTCTACGCCTTTGTTCTATCTGTGGAACCGCTCTTCGTTTTTGGTTAATGGCACGGTTGGTCCTTCTTAATTTTTGTTCTGTCGGGGAACCATCTTCCCCTTTTGGATTGCGAAACGACTGTTCCTTCTCAGCCTTTGTTCTATCTGTGGAACCACGTCCCTGTTGGGTTGCTGAAAAACACATGGTTGGTTGCCTTTTTGTCTTTCTTTATCCTGTGGGAAGCCACTTTTTTTTTGGGTAATGACCTGTTGGTCTTCTAATCCTTTTGTATACTGTAAGGAAAACCGTCCTTGTTCTTTTTTGGTTATGGCACGTTGGTCCTTCGTAGCCTTTGTTCCTCGTGTAATGATCCACCTTCCCCTTTGGTTAGCACCTGTTGTTCCTTCTTAGCCTTTGTTCTCCTCTGTGAAGCCCCTTTCTTTTTAGTTAATAGCACGTTTGGCCCTTCTTAGCTTTGTTCTATCGGTGGATCCACCTTCCCCTTTTGGTTTAGTTCAGCGAGCATCAAAGTGTGTAAAAAATCGTCTGTGCAACATCTGTGCAACCACTTTCTATGTTGGATTACTAATATGGTTGTTCCTTCTTTGTCTTTGTTTTATCTGTGAAGTCACGCTTTCGTGTTGGGTTATGACTCGGTTGTTCCTTCTTAGCCTTTGTTTCTAGATCAGAGAGCGACCTTCCTTTGTAGCTAAGGAACTGTTGTTTTTAAGTTCTACGCTTGTTCTTTCTGGGGAACCACCTTTTTTGTTTGGGTAATTGCACGGTTGGCCCTTCTTAGCTTTGTTCTATCGGTGGATCCACCTTCCCCTTTTGGTTTAGTGAAGCGAGCATGAAGTTTTTAAATCGTGTCGGCCTGGACAGCTTTGCCCCCCGCACCCATTTTAAAATGTTCTGGCACCGCCCTTTTTTTGATTTGCACACAGGTTACCTCTTTTTCAACAGTAAGCGACAGGGCGGATCCAACTCCTCTCAAGGGGGAGGCGGTCATGGCGCTCGTACGGCGTGTTGGGTGCGGCAATCCCAGCCCCGCCCCCGCATCCCACCCATCGTTCTGGATAAGGAGAAGTGAAGGAGGCCCTCTATACTCATCATAGTTATATTTACCTCATTTTGAGGTAGGTTTTTTTTCACCACCGCGAGTCGCAACTTCTGAAACCGTGTTTTCTATGGGAGGTGTGACTGCGCACTGTGAGTTAGATTGCTAATTTTCCGTATGAAATACGTGCTTACACAATTTGGCACTGACGACCCTCTTTACAACTACTGTGTATCAGATCGTGAGGTGTTTTTTTATTCCCAAACTACGCCTGAATCGATAAAAAAAAGGTATGAGAACGTCAGGGGCATGCTACCTATGGAAAGCCCATGAAAAAGTTTTGAATGGTTCGAGTGACCCCCCCCCCCCCCCGCCCCACCCCCCCACACTAACGGCTTTTTTTAGCTTGGGCACTTAAGTGGTACGAGATATGAAGATAATAGAAAATCTAATGAACACCGTATTGTCTAAGTGGCCTTCAATCGTATTTAAGCCATATCATTAAATTGTATCTGTAATATGAGCCGTTTGATGGCTGCTCACCCACTAAATGTATTCTCTGTCAACGGGGAGAAAGAGCTGTACACAGGACATGCGCGAACTCAAGAGCAAAGTTGAAAGAAGTGATTGCAACAATTACAGGGGTATTTCCTCCTTAATAGTGTCGGCAAGTTTTTGCTCGTGTTGTGGGGGGGTGTTGATGCGTCTTCAAGTCCTTCAAGGGTGTATCCTGAGTCTCATTGCGGATTTCGTGCTGGCAAATCTACGATCGATATGATCTTTTCCATCGCCAACTACAGGCGAAGTTCAGAAAACAACAGAAGCCACTCTACCTTTCTTTTCCATATACCTGACCAAATCCTTTGACGGTTAGCAGGAATGGAACCGTTCAAATCCTCCATAAATGGCTGGCCCCCAAGTCTTCTGAGCATCATCAGATCTTTCCACATCGACATGAAAGCAACTGTACAGTTTGACCGTCAGCCTATCAGAGCCGTTTGCCATTCGGCATGGTGTTAGCAAGGATTTGTTTTTAGCCCCAACGCTCTTTGGGATATACTTTTCATCCGCTGAAGCTAGCATTCGTACATGACAGAAGGCATCTACATGCACCCCAGGTCTGATGTCGGCTCTTCAATCCTTCACGCCTTAGAGCTAAGACAAAGGTTCGTCATATAGTGATTCGTGACTGTTTTTGCTGATGATGCTGCCATTACTTCACACTCCAAGCAGGAAGTATCATTCGCTTCTCAAGGCCTGTTAAGGACTTGTCATGCAGTTTGAAGACTAATTGTCCTTGCCGCCAAGATGCCACGAACCACCGGTCATCACAATCGACAATGACACACGGTGAGGTTGTTCAGGACTTCACCTACCTAGGGTCCACCATTAGTGAAGTCTGTCTCTCTAGCAGAAATGGCAACTCATTGGTAAAGCTGCAGCACTCTTGCCGCTTACAACGCGTGTGTGGGAAATCCGAAGCTGTCCATTAAGACAAAGGCAGTAGTTTACAACGCCTGCATCATCAGCACTTTACTGTATGGTAGTGAGACTTGGACTACATACTTGTTTTTGTTCTCGTATCCTCCACAAGGCTTGGTACTGGCTTTGTGGTTGTGTTAGGATTTGTTCAGCAAGTGTGGCTTATCCGGGGCCCGTGTATCCATGATACGGACGCTCCTAACATGGCCCGCTATTTGTATGCTGGGGCATTGAACATCAGTTGTTTACACCCTACTCTTCTTCGACACTGACTGCGATTGCGATGTACATGTACATTGTGGCCTCTGTAACACGGGACCGACTGCTTAAAGTCCCCTCCGAAGGACGGATGCTTTTATGATCCTTTGCCCATTTCCAAGAACCATGGAGGAGAGCGGTAATTCTGTATTATCACTAGCTGTTATACAGATCAACCAGAATTGGTCGTACCCGAAATCCCAGCAAGTTCCCGACCCCACCGGGAATTCGAACCCGGGAATGTTGATGGTAAATGTTGCGCCAATGCAGCACCTAACCGCTGAGGCCACCGCCTCCCGACTACATACGCCTAGGATGAGAAAGAACTCAACAGCTTCCATCTGCGCTGTATAAGACGCATTCTGGGGTGTCACTTGGAAGTACATGGTGCCAAATTCAGAGCTCCTGACTCGATTGGTACTCCCCACCATCTATCATTTTCTTAGCCAACGCAGACTCCGATGCGGCCTGATCCGTGCGAATGGAGAGATGCCGTCACCGAAAGATTCCTGTATGCTGAGCTTAACATCTGGCAAGATACGTTGGTCGACCCATGCGCCGCTACAAGGAGTATTGGTAAGCGTGATATGTGTACCCTGACATCGACCTTGGGTGCTGGGATAACTTTGCTGACAATCGTCACCTTTGGCGAGAGAGGATGAGCAACACCTTTGAGCTTGGAGAACAACAGATCATCAGCCATTTTTGATGAAGCAGCGAGCTAAAGAAAGCTGCCAGATCCCTTTGATAGTCCCGCTTTGACATCCCATATATGTAGGACCTGTGGCAGAGACTGCCACTCTAATGGCCTCTTCAGCCACAGACGTCGCTGTTCACCTAACCTGCGACGCAATGTGGGCGCTTTATCCATAGTCGCTTGCGACGCGGAAGGCCATGATGATATATAGCAACTATACTTTTTTTGAAATCATTTTTAGAATATGAGGCCATTTTTTTTTTTTCTTATTGTTCATTAAAGGCTGTTTAAAAATTTGACACCCGTACAAAATTTTGTTATCCTGTAACCTATTTTTGACCTATACCGTGGTGACGTATACATCGCTATGGATTGTTTTACGCCGTTGGGACTGGAGAAGGGAATTTGTGACCGGTCATAAGTGGTGACGATAAATGCGTCTAAAACGTAATCCCCGTGTAACATGTGACCCTCAGTAACCAATGAACAATGGGGACAAGGTGGCACCCGTTGGTTCTTCCCTAGGCTCCTGTCTATACATTCTAGCAGTCTAATTGTCATTCGTACCGACTCTCTCCTCTTTCTATCCGACGAATTGTCCATATTTATAGGATTGCATGGATGTCGCATAGGGTCTCGTTGCCATTTCCACCGAAAAAATAAAGTGGGTTAATGCAACAATTAATGAGGCAAAATGTATCAATCAGACAACAGTCCCAAAATCGCTAAATTTCTTTGGGAAATTTTGTATGACGTTTGACTAGGGGCAAATGTTTATAAAGCGGCCATGCTTGAAAACGATCTCATTGTGGTAATATGTATACCAAATATTTTGTCAGTTTTGATTAACACACCCCCCCCCCCCCTTGGTCACTTAAGTGTGTAAAAAAGAAATATATAGTTTGAACATCTACAGTGTGTCCAAAAGATGGCAAGCGAACGAACTTGACATGGAATCACTTACCACACCCCTTTCATGCCTCCATGGGATTTAAAGGTTACACGGGTAAAAAAAATCTTTCGTATTTTGGTAAAAACACATCATGATGTTTGTCGATTACAAGGGTTCCAAAAAGGTATAGTTATACTACCTATGGCTTAATATAGTTTTGGAATTATGGATCAAAACTGTGAAAATGTAAAAGATTATTTGGTTTGTACAGGGAATCAAAAATTAAAATTGCGTCAAATACTTGTAAAACTGTTCAAATCGTTGGTTCAGTTAAGATAATGAAAAGAGAGTAATAGTTTTGACTATCTTACGTGTTTGGTTTACCAAAATCAATAAAAAAGGCACAGCTAGGCAGCTATGGCATTTCTATGACCCTTTTCTATTTGTGTTGGATAACTTGAAATCTATGCATAAAAAAGTAACGTGAAATCTATGCATAAAAGATAAGTCAAACTATTCTCATTATTCAATCCTCTAAGCTAGTGAAGCAATTTGCACCACATATACCCAATAAAAGTAAGCGTTTTAACTTTTGACCGGGGTAGTTACACACCCAAAATTGACTTTTTACCACATTTTACCGTAACTTTACCCCCATACTCCGTAACTATGAAGAGGGACCAACTAGTAGGAAGTGTATACTTTTACCTTTCGACGAATCTTGTAATCTGAAGATGTCATTTGCTTTTCCAACATATGAAGCATATTTTAAAATTTTGTAACCCGGTAAAACCTGAAACCCAAGCTGTGGTCCATTACAGGTGCTTGTTCCGATTTATGTCTATTGTGTTCTCTACTTGATATGAGAGCCTGGCACTTGCACATATGCCCCATCAAGTACCGCGGGAAACAAACTTGGAGTTTTGATGGTAGAAGCAATAATGAATATTGCAAAGCCCTATTCAATACTGTGCTAATATTGATGGTTAACCATTAAAACGGCGTTTTTTTTGTTTATATCTCGGAAATGAAATGGATTTGAGTGCTCAAATTTCCGGACGACAATGAGAAAAATACGGCCTTTCATCTGATATCAAAATCGCTACTAATTCCGGGTAAATCAGGGGGGTCCCAAAGACGATCGGAACACGCATATTTAAGGGGGGTTGGTGCATCTATCAACTTTATGGATTATTAATGCCTAAAGTACTTGTATAAAAAAAATCACAATCTTATCCCGAAGCGCACACTATTTCACAACAGCCCCTGCGGGTTCGGGGTTAAGAATTGGCCCGATGTTCTACCCTGCATGTCGTAGGAGGCGACTAAAAGGGGCCCCTGCGAGTTTGGGGTTTAGAATAGGCCCGCTGTCCCCCTTACATGTCGAAAGAGGCGACTATAAGGGGTAACTCGTCTGTTATTTGAACAGACGAGTTGTAGTGTAAGATCGTATTAAATTTATTATAAGGTGTACTATAAGATGTACAAAAGTGTTAAAATTATAATGTGATAATTATTATAACTTGTATAAGTAGCTTAAAATCAGTATTAGTTTAGGTATGATGCTCAAGTGTATTACTAAGTTAAACTTCTTTTCAAATATACATTGTCAGATATGAGACCATCTATTTAAGCTGTATTTGCCTTAATGTTTCAATGTTGCATTGATTTGTCTTGTTTTTTATAGGGATCTCGTGTTTGTGTGTTCGGATGTGATTGTTGATTGACAGTATTTGAAGTTGTTGAAATTTTTGCTTGATACATGAATGGGTGATGAACGTTTTCATCAGTGTATGATGTGTATAATTGTAGTTATGAATTTATCAGTGCATCTCTTGTGGCTGTGTTTTTCTGTAAATGCGTATTTTCTATTTATCATTTAGTAGACATGAATGGTGAATGCTGATTGGTTAATGTCCCAATTAATATTTTCACGTATTACCAGAGTAATTTTTCATTACTCACTGGATATGAGCCCGTATTACGTAATGCTTACACCAAGTATCAAGTCCCGCATGCATTCAAATCTATAGATGTAATGATCTTGCGCATCTGTGGAAGAGACTGTTTTGGTCCAACACCCTCTGATCTGAAGAGCACAATCCAATATAGCTTTTTGGTTCAACACAATGGTGTGACTGCTGCTGGCAATCCCAAACAAATATTTCTACTTGATACATACATATGTTTTTCAGGTACAAAACATTTTTTAAGTTCCCCTGTGAGTTTTGGAGGAATAGTGACCAATGTGATATCTTTCAAAGTTAGGCTTTTCCCGTAGCCTACTACAGTGGCACACTGCACTGGCTGCAGAATTCAACTCATTGCCCTGCACCATAGTGTAGACTACTGTGTCCATGACATCTTGGTCTAGGACTGCCTTGTTGAGCATTGGGAATGGCAGCTAAATTGTACATAGCAGGACTATGATGACTGAGTTTATGTTGCTGTGCAGTTTCGTCCAACTTGTTGATTTGTACTTTGTAGGCATCCATACCATGCATACAGGTCTAGTCTACTACTACATTGTACTAGGCCTACTGTCACTCTTTCTGATCGATTCTGTGGCTGTGCTAATTCAGATTTTTTTTAAAAAATTAATCTAATGTACTTTAGGCTTTCTACTTAAAATATTCATGTCTACTAAATGATAAATTCGTTACCCCCTGTTTGTTCTCGCGCAATTGGCAAAATATCTATGGTTTGTTTCCAATATCACACGAGGCCTATTGGAACTAACTATAGATATTTTCCGTATTGCGTGAACAAACAGGGGATAACTTATAGTGTATTGTTGCAATCAATGGGTTTATCTTGTTTGATACATGGATGGATGATGGTCTGTTCATCCTTGTATGATGTGTATCTTTTTATGATTGTTGTATTTGAATTTATTGAAGTGAAGTTTTAATATTGCGCCTTATACTGATATTATGATGCTGCGGTAAATCAGATATTTTCGTGGCCCAATCGTGTGCATTGACTAAATGATAACATCAGAACCTGAAATCGATATGCTACTATTTTTAATATTGTTCTGTAACTGAAAAAAAAATTATATAATAGTTCACAACAATTACACATTCTAAAAAATTTACCTGTTGAAATGTGTAAATTTAATCTGTTGAAACATGTAAATTGAACATAATTTAAGAAAGCAAAGGATGTTTATGAAAGTTTCGATTGATGTCAATTGTTAGATGAGTAAAAATCAATAAATGACAGGTGTTATCCTCATAGCTTAGTTCAATGAAAAGGAATGGAGTGTTCTTCCAATTGTGTTCGTTATAAAACCTTCACAAAGACGAGAAAAATCAAGAAAAATCGAATCTGTTGCGTCATTACACAAAATACACATTTGGGTTTGGGTAAAAGATGCCAGACAACAGGTTACTGCCGAGCAAAGGATTGTTATGTCACTAGAACATTTTAATTTCTTATTAAAATGTGATTATGATATTAAAGTTTCAAACAAAAGATGCCACTCAATTTACAAGTTTGTATATCTATCAAAATACTATTAATCATCAAAACTAACTGCACAGATAGAGATAACAAAATAGACATATTGGAGGGAAAGTTTAGATCTGTGCTGATTATAAGAGTTAACAATGCGATTGTAGGCTTAATCATTGCGTGTTTGTTGTTTCTAATGCCTATTTGCCATTAATAAATCTAAAAAACATACTATCATGTGCATTTTGTAATTTAATGGTATGCCATGAATACAGCAGTACATTCAATGTGTTGGAAATCGCTCACCCGATAGCGGAATGGGCAAATTAGTTTAACTGTGCTGTGTAAATCCCACTGGAATCCGCGAAAAACAGATAACCTTTAATAATATATCTCTGGCTTGCGTGGGCGGTTTGTCATAGTTAATCTTCTTCACGAAAATGAAAGTCACAGCTTAAGCAGTTTTTGAGAAATTTGAGTTTATCTGCTTGCACAACTTTTTGGGGATACCCTATATGGATTATACTTCAATATCCATACATTAAAATAAATGTCGAGGGTCATACTAGGGGTAAAATTTTTAAATGCTATTCTTGTCAAAAGGGTGTCAAATTCTTACTTTGATTTTTATATTTGTGTTTAACCAGACTTATATTGGTCGTTGTGTATAGGACACTTGAATCATTATTTAAGAGCTATATTCCTTACGTCTCTAGAGGAAAGTGCCCTGCCAACCGATTTAACTCAAAATTTGTAATGGGATGTTTACGATGACATGTTGCTTCCATGTGAGGGGGAAGACATCATATGAAAAATCGGATCATGATCGTGTCACCCACCTTTAAGGTTTCCAAATTCATAAGTGTGTCAGAAAAAGTGGGTCAGATGGGCCAGCTTACGGAAATATCCTTTCACGTTACCACCACATATGAAGGAGACACATGTGATCCAGTGGAAATGACGCCGTCATGATCTGAAGGTTGCAGGTTCGAGCCCCGCTGCGGCCAATGCACAGGATAAAATGGAAACTACGAGAACGGAGATACATTAGCTGCAATGTGTATTACAATTTCTACACAAAATTTAGTACACCCCCATCATCGGGGTGAAAGTGGAACAATGGGATTTCACCCTCTCTTAGCAATATTAGCCAAAACAACCAAATCGGATGCTGTAAAAGGTTAATTCAGAAAGCCAAGAAAGAACATGATTTAAATTATAAGGGAATATTTTATCATTCTTGGCCTCCAAAGAGGGTGTTTTTGCCTTGCACTATTTTTGTGGAAACCCTTGTATAGCTGTCCAGTTGTCCAAACTTATACTTCATTTTTATGTTTGATAAATATTACAAACAATATAAGACCATTCCACTGAAAAGCCGTTTTTAATATTTGGCCCCTGTAAGAAGCACAAATTTAACATTTGGGATTATAATAACAGTTTTCAGCTTATAAACTTATAAGCGGGCAGATAGCACAAATATACATTTTTGTTAATCCTTTGTTTTTTTTTTTTTAATTTTGTATGTATTTGAAAAACTTGAGTACTCTAGGTTGGTAAACATGAGTAGAAAATAATCTTTCCCTAATTCTTTTCCAAATTGGAAGGCTGAGCTTTCGGGACCCTAGCGAATGCCATCATCAGAGCAAAAATAAACAGAATGATGTTGCACCTTCTATACCAGTGAACAAAGGGGGAGAGATGGAGAACAATAACGATGATCAAAAGGATACCAAAGCGACTCAAACGGGCAACACACAAAAAATCGGCTATCGCCGAGCATGTGTGGAACGACCCAACATAACATGAACAGGACTACAATTCGGAACAGGAAAAACTAATTGGACTCGGAAAGGAAACTCATGGAAGCTTTATACATCAAGTCTATCCCTAAACAACTTCAATAGGGACAAAGAGCAGAAATTCCTCCTGAAGGGGGTAAGGACTACTCAAAGGATGCCTCCCGACCCATGAACCGGAAACTTAATTACTGGGGTATCCTTTGATCATCGGTTATGTTCTCTTCCCCCCCCCCTTTTCATGGTGTATATAAGGTTGCAACATCATGTATGTTAGTTGCTCTGATGATGCATTCGCTAGGGTGCCGAAAGTTCAGCCTTTTACAATTTGGATGCCCTCTAGGGAAAGATTATTTTTCTACTCCAATTGGCGGAGCATTTCAACAAATTGGACCACCCATTTTAAGTGTCGGAACCCCATGGAAGATTTTGTGTCCCTATCTCGCGTAAGTTACCACTCAGATGACCATCATACCATGAACCAGTTATCATGTCTCTCACCCCTACCAGTCATACCAATACAGCTTTGGGTGGTCTGGCTCATCCACCTATAACGGTTACGTCCCTCTGGACCGTTCGAAGGATCTGCTATATACCTCTGTACATGTGTATACTTGTCCTAACGATAAAAGACTTGAAAATAATAAAAACAACTCTGCCGGCAACTTGTAACATCTTTGAGTGAAACTGATTGATGCCCATAATCTACAGAAGTATTTAATCTCTTTCGAGTGTTTCCTTATTTGAGTACGTTATTACATCTCATTTTGAAGGTTTAGCACCAGTATGATCCGCTCATGTCTGACTTTGGCGCTTTTCCTAAGGAAAGCCTTTTTACAATGTTAGACATTTGTGTATTGTACCCGCTTTCATGTAGTTATGATTTCGTGGTTATTTTTAGGACCTATTCTACTGAATGTTTTCTACAATATGGCATTTATATGACTCGTTATATCTTAGATGGCTTTGCTCGTGGGCATCCCTGTGCCAACTGCTGCGGAAATTTTGTTAAAGTATTTGCAGTTTAACTTACCTTGGGTATGTTTCATTTCGTGTTTCTTTTGAGATCAATTTGATAGAACCTCTTCTCACAAAACTGACATTGAAGCCGTTTATCAGCAGGATGTGTTTCATTTCATTTTTTCTTCTTAGGGCACGCGTACTAAAAACTCTTACAACAAATGACATATGTGAGGTTTTAATGACGCTCTTTTCATAGTTAAAAACTTTTTACTGCAAAATGACACTTGTGAAGTTTTTCACCTTTATGGGTTTTTTTTTTAATTTTTTAGGTTTTTTCCTTTTTTAAAGACAACCTTTTTGTGCAATAATGACATTTGTGAGGGCGTTTACCGGTATGCGTTATCTCATGTTGTCGTTTGCTTACTTTACGAATGAACGTTTTCTCACAAAACTGACATTTGTGAGGTTTTTCCCCAGTATGGGTCATTTCATGAATATCTTTATCACATTTACTAATAAACTTTTTCCACAATACTGACAAGAGTGAGGTCTTTCTGCAGTATGTATCTTTTCATGTTTTGTTTTATGAGATACCGTACGAAAAGCCTTGCTACAATACTGACAGTGAAATGGTTTTTCCCCAGTGTGTACTCGTTCATGATTTTTTCTATCAGAAGAATCGATGCAAATCTTCTCACAAAACTTGCATTTATGAGTCTGGTCTCCTTGGTGAATTTTCTCATGGCCATCCCTGTAGCTGGTCCTGCTAAATGTTTTGTCACAATATCTGCAATTAAATTTCTCCTGTCTATGTATCATTTCATGTTTTCTTATGTTACCAGCCTGAAAGAAACGCTGTTCACAATATTGACATTTAAAAGGTTTTTCTCCAGTATGTGTCATTTCATGTATTTTCTTGTTAGAAGAATCACTAAACCTTTTTCCACAGTACTGGCATTCGTTGAGCTTCCCTCCGACATGGCGCATTTCATGTCTATTCCTTTCCCTCTTTTGGTCAAAACACTTCTCACAAAATTGACATTTGTAGGCTCCATGAGCATTATTTCCTCCGTGTCTTTTCACGTGAACATCCCTGTAGCTGCTTTTGCTGAATTGTTTGTTGCAATAGTTACAGGTAAATTGCTTTCCTATCTCAGTCTTTCTATGCTGCTTTATAATGGTACGACAGCTCCTTCTCAGTGTTTGTTCTATGAGAGGAGCCACTTTCCCATTTTGCTTCATAAGTGCACTGTTGTTCTTTCTACGCCTTTGTTCTATCTGTGGAACAGCCCTTTCCGTTTTTGATTATGCACGGGTTGGTCCGTATTAACTTTTGTTCTATCGGTTGGACCATCTTCCCCTTTTGGATTACGGAACGATTGTTCCTTCTCAGCCTTTGTTCTATATGTGCAACCCTTTCCCTTTTGGGTTATGTTGGTTGTTCCTTTTTTGTCTTGCTTATCTGTGAATCCACCCTTTTGTTCTGGGTAATGGCACGGTTGTTCCTTCTTAGCCTTTGTTCTACACGAGGAGTCCCCTTCCTTTTTTGCGTAAGGGTTACTGTTGTTCTTTCTCGCCTATGCTATGTTTCTGACTGGGGTGCACCCGTTTCTGTTGGTTAATGGCACGGTTGGCCATCCTTAGCTTTTCTTCTATCAAGGTGGATCAACTTCCCTTTTGGGTTAGGGCACGGTTGTTCCTTCTTTGTCTTTGTTCTATTTGTGGAAGCACCTCTCTTTTTGGTGAATGTCACGGTTAGTCCTTAGCCTTTGTCTGTCCGAGGGGAACCACATCCCGCTTGCTTAAAGGGCATTTTTAGTCCTCTAGCCTTTGTTCTGTCTGAGACACCGCCTTTTCCCTTTTGGTTAACGGCATAATGTGTAGTCCTTAGCTTTTGTTAATCGGTGGAAAACACCACCTTCACTTTTTTGTTTAGGGCTTGGTTGTTCCTTCTTGGCCTTTGTTCTGTCCGAGGAACCACCTTCTCTCCTTGGTTAAGGGCATTTTTAGTCCTCTAGCATTGATCTGTCTGAAGACCCACCGTTCTGTTTGGGTTAAATGGCCACTGTATTTTCTTTTGCCTTTGTTCTATCGGTGGGACCATCCTTCCCTTTGGAGTTAAATGGCCGAGTTTCCCTCTCACCGTTTGTTCTGTCTGTGAAACCACATTTTAGGTATTTGGTTATGGATTTGCTGGTAGCTCCTATCTTTCCCGTTCCATCTGGGACAAACCTTGCCTTGGGTGGGAGGCAAGGGTTATCATACCAATATGGCGTGATGGTTTCTCATGGTTAACAAAAATGAGATAGAAATTTTTTCGCGGTGTGTTTTGTATGAAACGATGCTACAATACTTTACACACCGTGGCTTCAACAAGCCCCACTCTCTTCTTATTCCGGATCTTCATTGCTGAAAATAGAAATATATAATAGCTTAATAATGCCCAGTCATTAAAAGCAATTTATACACATTGAAATTTTACTTCGTATAATACCCTTTCCACATTACGATGAAAACACATCTTGTTCAAAATGTGCTCACAACTTTTTCAAAAGATTTTAAGTTTGACGGCACAAGTCATGTCATTTACATATGTATGAGGACCCCCTAAACATTACTGTTCCCCTTCTTCAAGCGTATCTTTGTATATCCCCTACCCCACACCCCACTCCCACCAACCCCCGTGGGTAAAGATGATTAGTCCATAAATAACATGAATGGGAAATTGCTATTTTTAAAAGGAGAGGAAAGGCAATTCTGTTACGTTACGTTTATGAGGCCTTTGAAAAATAAACTTTGACATAATTACATTATACCATTCGCCCCTACTTATCCATGTGCTCTATCAGTATACGGAATAAAGCGCATAAAATAAAGTGGGTGCAGTGGCGGGGTGGGTTAATGTAGTTATTCCCGCATTATAGCCTAAAAAATGGTGGATTTTGGTAACGCATCCGTTAAAACATCACTAAAATTATCATTAGGAACTTTACCTTTTTGTGAATATTGCAGCTAACCTCTTCACAAAGATACCACAGGCTCCACACGCTTGTTGCCGCGCCAGGAGCTGCTGGATGCTACAGTCTTACAGACCAGACACCACTTCTACGTGACTTGTCTGGTATATTCTCTGGATACCTGGATTTCATGTGGAGTTTGTAGCTTAAATTCAATCACTCCTTGAACTTTCAATAAGTTATCCCACTATCTGTGGACTTTGACCTTTAATAAAAGAAAACAGGGTTCGTTTAATTGTGTATCATTATAACGTTGCAGAAGGTTAAGTCTATAGAAGCTATACAATAATTATCTTTTATCAGCACAAGTTCTTAGTGAAGGGATACGCAGCGATTTGTTGATCCGACACATAGGAAAAATTCATCAAAATTCATATGTTGGTTTTTATACTTGCATGGATGTGCCAACATAACTGCAAGGGTTGGCTTGAAATCCGTGTTTTAACAAGTCAGTACTTTTTATCCGATTCTGTAATTTCTATACGTGCGCACGTATCAAAATTCCGACTTCAGATCAAACAACTTTTTCTCTCTGAATAGCAGCAGACTTTTAAGCGTGATATTGGGCACCAGACTGTTACATTTGACCTCAATTTTAGGCGAGGGAGGACACTGAAACACGCCATTAATTAAGCATTGCTGATTCCAGGTTCAGTTATAACAGACTTAAATAATTAAGTTAAAGAGACATGAGGATGATTTCAGAAGAAGAGCCCCCCAATTTTGTCGAACCCCAGGTTTTTGCATATTGGATGCTACCATTGTATTAGGTCACACCTGAAATGAAATAAACCGAAGACGCCGTCTTTATGTGGTAAGATGATGATTAGTACTTTCTGTCGTGCAAGACAGAAAGTCAAAGTACGGTGTTCTATGGGGACAATTACGATAGTTCAGGCAAGCTTAAAAAAAATGTTTTGCGGTTTTCTTTCTGTACTTGGTTGTTCAATAAGCTTCGAAACGTTCCGGTAGGTGGTCTACAACCGATTACGTGAAATTGAGAGAATTAGATCCTCAAAATATCATATCCTGTCAATTTAAAGGATGAAAACCCGTACAACGAAAATATAGACAAGATTACTCTATTAAATAAATTATGACCACATATCGAGTGGTTTAATTAAAAAACGGAAATTATTTATAACATAACAATAAATTAAAAATCACTAGTGAACAGCGATATTTAAAATTAGCGATGGTTATATTACAGGGGAGTTAAAAAAAAAACTTGACCCGGATTGTGTCCGCATTTGAGTTTTTAAATAATATATATTACATATGTGATATCATCACCGGAAAGCCTATTTAATTATCTTTAATTGCTGCAAAGATAATTCCAATCGGTTAACGTATAGGCCGAAAGTTACCGTTTCTTTGAATCAAGTACTCCGGTTTTCACCCTTATCCACGGATTCCCATTGACTTACGGCGGCCCGACTAAGCAAATGTGATTCCATGGGGACCGTGGCAGAAAACCGACTGGCTGGATTCAAACGACTGTAAATAGGGTCTATACCTAACCGATGTGAATGATCTTTGCAGCAAATTAAATTAAAGATTAAAGATAATGACTTGCTTCAGGTGATATCACATATGTTAGATTAATGTATTGAAATCAAAAGGCGGACACAAAATTAGGGTCAGTTTTTTACTCACCATGTATGTGTTGTGGATACGGTTGGCAGTGACGCCCCCGTGTTGGACAGTTCATATCTTTTACCACATATTAAATATAATGGTGTAGATGTGACAGTGACACTACCATGACTACAGAAGTCATGGATTGATGGGAATTACTGGGTTATTGGCGAGATATTTCCTCATATGTTCCACGAAAGGAAGGCGCTTGAGGTGGTATTGAAATCTTATACAGGCTGTCCCAAAAAATGTTAACACTCGGGACAAGGGCATTTTGGGTAAAAGAAAAATACGCATGGGTCTCTGTTTGATATTCTTTTGAAGCCAATAAAATAAGCTTTTATTTGCCGTTTATTTCATTCCAAACCGATATGTAGAACAAAAGATATACTTCGTCAAAAAGGAGAGGGCAAAATCGGATTGGTCCGATTTGAATTGCATTTGTAAGATTGAGGGAAACATGGTTTTGTAACATACTCAAAATTTCAAGTTATTGATTGACTATTGAACCTACTAAAGGCATTGTCAATCCCATTTGAACTCCAATTTGGTAAATAAAGTGTGAACATTGTCTTTATGATCAGCAATACTTTGGTGTGTGCTTTTCAAATATTAATCAGTGAGTTCACTTTCATTAGAACACTTAGCCTTACCGAATCACTAAAAATTACAAAGAATGCTCAACCAAACCAAACAAAACAAAAAATCAGAAGCTTTCACATTGAATTTCCAAGGAAACCTATGATTCTGTAGACAGAACAAACAAGTTATAAAAACATGCAAAGAAACAAAAAAAAGAAAAGAAACCTCTGAAAATAGGCCTACATGGATAGTGAAGCAGGCGGAATTGGAAATAAATATGCCAGTCATGCCAGTAGCAGACCCAACAGACCATAACGGACCAGAATCATAGCAAAAACTCAAGCCAACATATCTCTTGTTAGAAGAGCCGTTGTGCTAGATTCAACGATGAGCGCTTGGTAAAACAAAACACGGTAACAGGAATTTTGAAGTCTTCCTTCAATAAAATAAAACAGCAGGATCCATTTATTTTCCTTTTAATACGGAAATAAGTTGTTCTCTGTAGTTCGGTGTATTCATGTTGCGTCATGCATTTCAACGGCTTAGAGGCAGAAATCGGACCAAGTTGAATTTGCACTCTCATATTTGATGAAGCATATCTTTAGTTCTACACATCGGACTGGAATGAAATAGATGTCAAATAAAAGCTTATTTTATTGGCTTCAAGGAAGTACCAAACAAAGACCCATTCATACTTTTCTTTTACCCAAAACGCCCTTGTCCCGAGTGTTAACATTTTTTGGGACAGCCTGTACAAACTAAGAAAAAAGTGTAACCTCAACCAAATGTACATTGGGTTGCCCCCCCCCCCCATTAATCTAAGCGTTCTTCTCGTGTATATTTCGTTATGTTTGATAAAATATGAAAATCTTTATGAAGAACACACCTAGTAATCTAACAAATTAGCATTTCGACCTGGACAAAATAGCAACAGAAATTATTTGACCTCACTATGCTCATTATACATTAGTGAATAACATATTAAAAAGTAGAAGTATATAGGTGGGGAACATCTTTAAAACAGGGGTCAGAGTTTATACATGGGGTAAAAATTCAAGTAAATTTAATCAACTTGAAAACTATGCCATCTTGTATCTTGTTTGTTTCAACACAAGGATTAAATTAATGTATAATTTGCCACACCTCGACCTGTTATGCGGTTTAGGAAATAAATTAGAAAATACTGTTTCTACTACAGGGGTCAAAGTTTCAAAATACATATTTCAAGAAATAAATATATCAACGTGTTATGCAAGTCACGAGGATTCAAAAAAGGTATAGTTTGTGATGTGTAAAAACAATGGCAGTGTCATAAATTTACCTTGTTACCATAGTAACGAAGCTTCAGATATAGCGTAAACTATTCTTTTTTGAATCTATGTGACAAAGCATGTACGTTATGCACTTCTTGTTGTAATATAGGTAACTTTTCTGTTTGACCCCTGTATTAACAAAGACAATAGCATACTTGACCTCTACCCTATTTTCTTCTATAACTCCATAACCAGATCATAGAAGTATGGCAAACTATACATTTATTTGATCCTTTTCACATAACAGACATTATGGTCTAAATTTTAGGTTTGTTGGATGACTTACATTTTTTACCCCTATAATGTTGTTATGTGACATTGTTCAATTACAAATCAGAAAAAATAGTCCAAGTTAGGCCAATATTGTTATAAATTTACTGGTGTATAGTCGCACATCATCGCACAACATTCCCTTCCCTGCCCTTCCTCGTCACTGACACAAACGTACTTCCACACACGTATACGTATACACACACGCGCGCGCGCGCACGCACACACGCGCGCGCGCGCACGCACGCACGCACACACAGGAATATTTGTGTACAATTTACTTTTGTCACAATTGGATGAATTTCTATGCTATTGGATCAACCTGTAGTACACTTTACTATTTTGATCACCCTGTAAATGTAATATGCTTTCTCTATCTGTACCCTGCGTATTTTGGTTGTTAGAAAACGTTGTGTTAATCATAGGGAAGTATTCATTGTTAACGGTCCTGCTAGTCTGTGTCACAGCCTGGGAAACTGATTTACTACTCCACCTGAACATGTTGTGTGGGAGTATATCAGTTGAAAATGGAGTTGCTGTGTGGGAGTATATCAGTTGAAAATGGAGTCGGTTTCGCGCGATCTGACGCGCTCGCGGTGCTCCTCTTTCACGGACATAACTAAACCGAGTCTTTGACAAAGACTACGGTCCTGCAATACAGTGCAGTTAAAATGGATGAAAACCATCTCTGACTCAACGCAGTAGCAACACAGTTCAAATTGCATTGCACTACTGCTGTGTTGAGTCGTATGGCTTTCATCCATTTTACTGCACAATGCAGTGCAGTGAAGTATAAATGAACCTTTACACTCCCTGGGAATTCAGTGCCACTAAATATTTCGGTTCACATTTTGTTTTATTATTATTAATTAGAGAGAAACACTTCTATTCTCTATTGTATTGAATGGCTACAACTGATTTTGCTGCATGCCATATCTATCAACAACGTCTTCACGGACCACGGTCACTTTTAAGTGGTTACCGAGCAGCTTCCTACAACATTCATAGCAAACATGCACTACCGTTACATTTGTCTATGGGATAGCACCAGCTACTAAAAAATATAACTTACCAATGACTGTTTTACTGCTCTCCGACTGCTCGCCAAGTTATTTCACGTTATAGGCCTACTGGTAAACGAGTCTGCCATTTATATGTGTACTTTCATGCTTGCTAGCGCCATTTCTCTTATCTTTGTCCTATATTACATGCATATTGCTTTACTGCCCGTAGCATTCTAGCTTCCCAAAGTTACTGAAAAAAATGGTAGACGTTTCATATAGAAGTCCATTGATGCAAATGAGGTATTACAATTGATTCAGTCATGCGCTGTATGACCTTGTGCAGTAGTGCTTGACGGAATGAATGGCAATACCTCATTTGCATCAATGGGACTTCTAACAAGAATAGTCTTTAAAAAGACAAGCATCGCTGAGAGGCTGGTTTGGAAGCAAAGTAGAGACAAAAATATACTCTCTAAATGTAAACGAGTGAAAATTTCACTCCCGAAAAGAGTGAAACCCTTGTAAACCACTCCAAAATGAGTGGTTTGTACTTTAAAGAGACATGAGGAGATTTCCAGAAAGAAGCGCCCCAATTTTTTTCAAACCCGGGTTTTTTTGCATATTTGGAATGCTTTCCAATGTATTAGATCACACCTGAAGTGAATAAGCCGAATACACCGTCTTTATGTAATAATATGATGATTTAGTACTTTCTGTCGTGCACGACAGAAAGTCAAAGCACGGTGTTCTATGGGGACAATTACGATAGTCAGGCAAGTTCAAAACAATGTTTGCGGTTTTCTTTTGTACTTGTTTGTCCAATAAACCTTCGGAACGTTCTTGGTAGGTGGTCTACAATCGATCCTGTGCAATTTGAGAGAAATTCGTATCCTAAAAAATCTCCTCATGTCACTTTAAAAGAGAACATTTCCACTCAAAACGATTGGATTTGTACTCGTTTTCGTGTTGTCCTTCGTTTAACTACTCAAAAGGTGTTATCCTTCGTTTAACTCCTCAAACGAGTGGAAATCTACTCTTTTTGGAGTGATTTTCACTCTTTTTGAGTAGAAATTTGCTCTTTTTAAATAAAACCACTTGTTTTGGAGCGGTTTATGCAAGCATTTCACTCTATTTGAGAGTGAAATTTTCACTCGTTTACATTTAGAGAGTATTTGTTACTTTTTGTGTTTGTAATTGGATTTGAGTGGTAAAGAGAAATATACCAAGGGGAAACAATATCTAGAGACATCTTATCTTTGGAATCGTATTGAAGTTAGAGCATGGCTTGAGTAACAACTGTAAAATACAGAGGTGGGTCTTTGGAATGACATTAATGACATAATTTAGAATATTTACAATAAATTTGATAAATATGTTATTGAGTGAGGAAAAAGGATACTGCTCTTTAAAATGCACGAATATAGATTGCTTGGCATAGCGAAAACATGAATTGGACAAGTGGGTTGAATTTCATGAATTAAAAGATCAGCTTACTTTGAACCGTTTACAAACGTGGAAAGTAGTGCCATATCTGGAGGGACGCATTGACGCACGGGAATGGCTCTATTTTTACGTTTTGTTATATCACCCAAACATACTTTTCTTTTCGGAAAGCCACGCCTCTCACCAATCTTACAGTTAGAAAAATAATAAGGGAATTATAATCTAGCCCAATGACCTTTAAATTTACTTACAAGTTTGGTTTCTCATGCACAAACTGTGCATATTTTGGTCTTCAGTAGAATGAAGTTGATGTGATGTGCATCATCATCATCATCCATCATTATTATCATTATCATTAACCATCAATCATTGAGTGATGTTGTAAGACATCCTCAATTACCTTTGATGACAAATTGGCACTTTTCTGAGATAACATGGTAAGTGTAGGGTTAAATGTATTCAGAACTAGCAACATGTATGCATAAAATAAAAATAAAGTGTGGCCCATATTAAATGTACATCAAGGACGAGGACAAGATGGGTATAGTGGGTCATAGGGAACAGCCATGACCACTCCCACACAAAAGCACCCAAATTTTGTTGTGGTTTGATTCCATACTACTGGACTTTCTTTTGATATTTTAGGTGAGTTACTATATGAATGAGGCTTGGCCGCCATCGCCTGTTAAACCGCGGTGTTGGCAACACTGGTCCATGGCCATGCAGCATAAACCGCATCACCGTGATATTCCCTCATAGTCAATAAATACGCGAATGAATGTTATAAATAATAAATAATAATTCCAACTGTATTCGTAAGATATAAGATAAAACTACTCCTATTACGAAAACGTTCATACTTGCTTCATACCACAACGACTCTGTAAGAATTCACTCTTATAATCAAAGAATTGCGAGATTGTACAAAATAGCTTATCCGCTCGTGATCCGGTCAGCTAATTATTAGCCATGGCATCAAAACGTCTATAGTCTGTGGAACGATATTCGGAAATCTTCCCCCACAGATTATAAACTTCGCTTAACACTAGCAGTTTCACCCCCCGGTATATAACCCAGATAACATGGAGATATTGGGCCATATAGGCCCAATATTTGCTCAATATCGGACCATTATTGGTCTACAAGTTTATCGGTCCCAATAAATTATTTGCTCAACGGCCAACATTGACAATATTGGGCCCGGGCCAAAGTTGGTACAATATTGGGCCAATTTCTTTGGTAATAGATATTGACCATATTGGAAATATCAATATTTTTTAATTTGCAAAATAAATATATTTTCACACTGCTTTATTTAATAAATTAATTAATATTTAGCTAGTCAAATAGTTTATTTTTTTATGAAATTGGTATTATATATATAATATTTTTGAATATTGTGTTCTGATCAAACAATCGTCTTTGAGAGATTTTAGCGTATTTCTGTATGTTTTTTTTAAATTGTTTTCTCACCCTGCATTTTTTTTTAGGCAAACAATTAGCCTTAAGCCAATATTGGGCCAACGTTATCCCAATAATTGGCTCTATATTGGCTGTTGGTCGTTTGCCATATGATGCCCCAATATTAGACCATTAAAGGATGGCGATATGAAGCCGATATCACATTTGCCAATGTAAAACCCATAGTGGCCCAATATACGTAGCCACGTGATGCCGATGCCAAGATTACCGCTGGGGAACCATTGTTGGGGCCAATTATGCCGGGCTATCTGGGTACATGCAAACCGCAAGACTGTACTGTTTTTAACAAGACTGTACTGTGTTTTAAGCCACATAGCAATGGGGCATTACACAATCCGATCATAGACGCGATGCGAAAAATAACTACTATAGTGTTGAACAAATATTTTCATCTTATTTTTAGTTGTGTGGCCGTAAATGCTTATCATCAATGTAATAACGATTTGGGTTTGTATAATTAATCGAGTTTCGCCAACGTTTTCTGTTACATTCAACGTCCCTCTACAAAGAAATAGCACAGGGGAGCGTGATAATTATGACTTGTATGGCACACGGAAACTTCACTACATGAACCAAAACCCTATTTCGCCATCCATCCGTTCAACAACCAAAAAACGGGAAATTTAAGATTGATGTTGGCTTTCCTTTTCCAAGTTATACCGGAGCGCATAGGTTTGCATGAGTAAAATTGGAAAATAGCATTTATACTTAGTCTAATGTTTGAATTTAACAGTTTATTCCGTGAATGGTCTCTCTCTGGTGCTTAGAAGCTCTTAGCACAGACAATTCTGCAATAAACATGTAACTTTATCACGGCAATAAACCTCACCTGTCCCATTGCTATTAGTTTATACAGTAAAGTCTCCGTGTAAAGTATAGCACAGGTTATCAAACAAGATTTGTACACGTAGATGCCTATATATGCCTATAGGCCTATAGTACCAACTCCATTATCTAAATAATCATCTAGATTGTTGATAGCTCTTCAAACTAAAAAAAAAAAAAAAAAAAGAAAAAAAAAAAAAGAGGAAAAAAAAAAAAAAAAAAAAAAAGATAAAAAAAAATAGGCCTATGTAATCTTGTTTATCACCAGTTGCTATTTATTGGCACCCTTTTGGTCTTCATGTGAATATAGGACGGGTTGCCAAAAATATTATGGTGTCCTATAGGAGTGACCAACCACCATCATCCATTAAATGTATATCCGTCGAACGTTATTCATAATATTATTAGTATATGTGACAAAACGGGAGATAAAAGATTCCAACCTTGAGCCGAGATCTTGATCACCCGCGATACTCCTTCCTTCCCTTACCTTCTTACCCCCCCCCCAAAAAAAAACTACAAACCCCTCTTTTGGCTAGTAAACAATTAACGCGTCCAAAGAAATCCATTTCTCGTCCTACGGACGGAGATGCAGTATTTAGAATGATGGCTACAGTTCGTCACTATATAATCTTGTTTCACCCCCGTAGCTATTCATTTGTACAGTGAAGTCTCCGTGTAAAGTATAGCAACGGGTGGCCACAGTTGGCTACAGTTATCGGTCCAATATTATTGGGGGTATTTTTTAATCAGCAAAAGAGGGGTTTAGTAGTTTTTGGGTGTAAGAAGGTTAAGAAGGAAGGAATTAGTGATCACGGGTGATCAAAGATCTGGGCTCAAGCTTCAGATCTTGAATCCCCCGTATTTTGTTGAACGTATAACAGAATAGGATTAGAACAATTTTACTATATATAATCTTGTTTGGCCACCCGTTGCTATACTTTACACGGAGATTTCACTGTACAAATAGCTACAAATGAATAGCTACGGGGGTGAAACAAGATTATATATATAGTGACCAATAACGCATCCCCGTCCGTAGGACGAGAAAAGGGGATTTCTTTTAGGGGTATTTTTTAATCAGCAAAAGAGGTGTTTAGTGGTTTTGGGGGGTAAGAAGGAAGGAAGGAGTGATCGCGGATGATCACAGATCTGGGCTAAGCTTCGGATCTTGAATCCCCCGTATTTTGTTGAACGGATAACAGAATAGGATTAGAGTGACAAAAACGGGGGTGATAAAATATCGGAGGCTTGAGCCCAGATTTTTGATCACCCGCGATCACTCCTTCCTTCTTAACCTTCTTACCCCCCCCCAAAAAAAAACTAAACCCCTCTTTTGCTGATTAAAAAATACCCCCAATAATATTGGACCGATAACTGTAGCCAATACTGGTCCGATATTGAGTAAATATTGGGCCTATATTGGCCCAATATCTCCATGTTATCTGGGTTATATACCGGGTGTGAACTGCAGTGTTAAGCGAAGTTTATAATCTGTGGAAGATTTCCGAGATATCGTTCCACAGACTATAGACGTTTTGATGCCATTGGCTAATAATTAGCTGACCGGATCACGAGCGGATGAGCTATTTTGTTACAATCTCGCAATCGTTGCTATACTTTACACGGAGACTTCACTGTACAAATGAATAGCTACGGGGGTGAAACAAGATTATAGTGACGAACTGTAGCCATCATTCTAAATACTGCATCTCCGTCCGTAGGACGAGAAAATTGGATTTCTTTTGGGGTTATTTTTTAACTAGCAAAAGAGGGGTTTAGTATTTTTGGGGGGTAAGAAGGTTAAGAAGGAAGGAAGGAGTGATCGCGGGTGATCAAAGATCTCGGCTCAAGCTTTGGATCTTTTATCTCCCGTTTTGTCACATATACTAATACTATTCTGATATACGTTCGACGGAGATACATTTCTTAGGATGATGGTGGTTGGTCACTCTATAGGCATATAATATTTTTGGCAACCCGTTCCTATAGGCCTACTTCACATGAAGACCAAGTGTGCAAATAAATAGCAACTGGTGGATAAACAAGCATTACAAACTATTATTACCGTGCCCGGGACATAATGCATTGTGTGCTTACAATCTAAACGTATGGTGGTTTGGAGCAAAGGTACCTATTGGTTTTGGAGATGTTTTGGGACAAATAAGGTATCATACGAAAGCTAAGAATCTAAGAAATCGATCAGTCTAGTTTATATTTATGAACGGAATTCCTCAACGACAATATCAAGGACTGAAACTAGATAAAAATCTGTCAATGGATATCGCCATTGCTTTTTGATTAGGATTACATGTTAAAATACTGGACAGGTACCTATGTAAAAGTGACGTGTTACTAAATGAATTTGGCATGTTAAGAAAGCTAAGGAATCAGACTTTAAAATAAGCTTGTTTATCTTGTGAGGTTTAATGTCACGGCAAAATTATGAACTGAGGAAATCACTAGTGTGTACAAAATCCCCTATACCCGAAAATGTGCTTCTTGCGTGCTCTCTCACACTTGTATGGAAGTTCCTGCAATAGTTTTGAAATGAAGATAACGGGTCAGGTACACCTGGATCAAAGAAGTGGAGACTTGTGTGGCCGGTGTTTTTTTGAGTTTTTCAAATTCAGGGCATAACTGCTACATGAATGTATGTGTATAATTCCATTCATTGATGACACATTCCCTTCATCTCTCGTCGTGGTGGGACCATATAGATTCAGGCCACCTGCGCACGCACGCAACACACCCACACATACCTACACAGAGCGCACATACAGTACGCACCTCACTATACTCCATACAAACGTAACAAACGTACACACATACCACACGTGCACATAACGACATAAATTCACACACACACACCACACACACTCGCCTCACACGGACACACGCACATACCGAAATAAACAACGCTCCCAATCACGCCCAGACACAATCAGCAAACCTACCGTACTAACCCACAGCACCGCAAACTCACCCTTGCAACAATCACAGGCACCTACACAACACACACGCGCGTACAAACATACACAAAGCCACACAATCAGTCGCACATACAGGTATACACACACACGCACGTGTAAGTCCCAGTCGGTGTGGGACACGCTTTCTAGAGTTAGGTCAGTTCATCATTCACGAAACGCTCCACTGGGGCGCGCACGATCGCTCGTGCCATAACACACACACACAATCCACACGCACATAAACACACCATCCATACAAACACAACCAAACACTGCGACACCAGCACCAAATCGCACAAACACGCGCATTCAAGCAATCTAACACACGCCCCTACGGAGACATAACCGCACATACGCACAAACACTTAAACAAACATCCATACAACCCACATCATGCAGACAACCACACGTGCAACCATGCACATAAAATTTCTCTCACGCACCTACATACATGAATTCACACACGTCCCTACAGACATAAACATAACAACTTTAATCGCACGCGCACAACACGCTCACGTACACCACACAGAACCACGCACATACAAACGCCCCGTGCACTGGAGACGACACCGGTACAGCACCACATACCAGCACTCTCACACACCGCCCTACGACTGAACACACACACAATCCCACACGTCACCTACAACATAAACCCAAATCACACACGCCCCTACGCATAACCAGCACCCCGGAACCCAAAAACCCACATCACGCAGACAACCGCCCGTGCACAGCATGCACATCATCTCCCACGCACACATACAAAACACGCACGTGCAACGGAGACATCCACGCGTGCACAGCACGCACATTCAAGCAATCTCACACACGCACTTACAGACATGAACACACCTACTGCCCACCCACATTCCACACGCACAACACACGTGCATGCAGTCAACCACATGCGTACGCACATGCAAGCTATCTACCACACGCACCTATACAGACATGAACGCAACACACAACCTCACATACAAGCCACATTTACTACGCATACACCACACGTGCCAGCATGCACTACAATCTCAACGCGCTCAAACCTACCTCACATACGCGATTCACACCGAACCTCGTCATAAACACACTTCATATCGCACTCGCACACCCCAACACAAACACGCACATACACACGCACTGAAGGGAGACACGTGCACAGCACCACATGCAACGACATCTACACTCTTACCTACAGACATGAACTCACACACACACGCACACAATCACATACGCACCTATAGCCAAAACATCACACCCGCACAACACAACCCACATCAGACACCACAACAACACGTGCCGCAGTCACCACATGCGGTCACGGCCATGTATTCTTCTAGCACATCCGCACCTACAGGCATAAACGCACTCACGCACCACACAAACACGCACATACAAACAGACACAAACACACATACAAAAAAGCCCACCCTGCAACCCACAGACTAATTTCACCACTCAAACCTACATACCTAAAACACACTTATAAGCGCACGTTGCACATACAAACACAGAACACGCACATACAAAACGCACGTGAAGAAGACACTCCACACTTGCACACACGCCCAATGCAACAATCTCACACACGCACCTCAAGACAATGAACTCACACACACGCACACATCACATACTGCACCTATGACAAAACAATCACCACGCACAAACACAAACACGCCCACTTCACGCACTCACAAACACCCGTGCAACGTAGTCACACATGCTTCACGCACATGCAATCTATCTAGCACACGCACCTACAGACTACGACTCCGCACACAAAACACTCACATACCAACCCAACACAAACACGCACTAAAATGCCACACGTGCACCCACAGACATTAATTCACACACACTCAACCTACAGACATAAACCAATTATAATCGCACGTTTCCACATCAAACAAGAACACGCACATACCAATCGCACGTGAACGAAGACACCCACACGTGAACAGCACACGCAACATGCGCATCTCACACACGCACACTAACACATAACTCACACAATCAGGCGCACACCATCGCATACGCACCTACAACAAAACAATCACACACGCCCAAACACACACCCACACACCATCACAAACCTTTCACTTAGTCAACCACATTCGCACGCACATTCAAGCAATCTCACACACGCACAGACCTGCACGCAGACACCACATGCGCACGCACGACATACACACATCTAGACAACACGCACCCGACACACACAAACCACTCACAACACGTACATACAAACAGACATAACCCATAAACTTCCCACACACTCACACACGCACAATCTGCCACCCCACCTACAGGCATAAACACATACACTCCCCACACACACTCCACATCACACACACACAAACACAGCCACCGCACAATTGAAAAACACACACAAACTACACACTCGCAACTCACATCAATGCACACCTAAACCCAGTCGGTGTGGGACAAGCCTTTTCTAGATTGAGATCAGCTCATCACACTCTACACCACACACACGCACGTACGGCTCCCCGACAACACACACGCACATTGCAAACACGCACCACTCGTGTTCACACTCACCGGAAAATCACCCTTTTTGCCTCTCCTGCTCGCTCCACGTCTCGTCGGGGGCCTCTCACAACTCTCTCGCACACACGTCAAGGCTGCGGCTAGAACTAATGGGTTAGGGTTGACAGTTTAAAGAATTAAGATTTGGAGTTAGGGTTGAATGAGGGTCCTTGTTAGAGTTTTGGTTTCACTTATGGGTAGAATAGGCTGCTTATGATTACGCATTAGGGTGTGGGTTCAGGGTGAGGGCTCCCTTGACTGTATGTTATAAATACAGATGCATATAACGGAAATGCGAAATGTTCACTGCTTTATTTTCCCAAGCCCTGTGTCCATTTGCATAAAGATATTGTTTACTTTATCTGACCGGATTGTTTGATCATAGCTTACACATCAGGCCATTTCTCATATCAGGACACAGTTCACTGGTCATAAAATGCCATACTATCACGTGCAATGAGATGAAATTGATCCTTGCCTTGCCTTCTGGTCATCATTAATCTCAATCAGAAAACCAAGGGTCATTTTTAGCACACAATCGTCAATAATAAAAGAAAAAAGAAAGGAATAGCCATTTTTTGCAACCATGGGGCATTTCCGAATCACAATACCTCCGAAAGTTTCCTAAAACAAAACACTTTACTTTTTGACCTATTGCTTCTTGGGCTCTTTCTGGCACAATTAAATCAGTCTGCAAACTGTGTGCAACAGAGCGCAAAAACTGCTTATGAATAATCGCCAAGGCGATATTTAGCTCATAAAGGATTGTCTATTCGAAGCAATTTGTGTTCCCGTACTCATCACATCATCTCGTGAGAGCTCATTACGATGCGTGCACATCGCGCCCTATTTCCCATCAAAATCACTTTTGCTCAATTTACACCGATATTCGTAATCTGCACACTCTCAGCTACATTTTGAACGGCCCGACTTTAATATTCGTCAATCAAAACCATAAGCAATATATGAAATTTATGAGACAGCGTGGAAGAATATTACTTTGGTGAGATGTATCCATATTTTTCATTCATTCATTCACCGGAAATTCATCACCGGAACTAGTTTAGCCTGGGTCGCCGGAGTGCCCTCCTCACTCGCAACTAATGAGCACGGTGGCCAAAGCGGCCAGTTTCATGCGTGGTGAAGCTCAGTTGGATATTTCCCAGCAAGGCAATGTAGACGTACGTTTTCCCCGTCTTGATTTAGTAAAAGCCAGTGTGCATTCTCTTGTAGTAGCCGGGGCCTAGCACGAAAATGGCCTTAAGTGCGCGAAACATCCATCTTTAAAATGGCCTTTTCTCAAATTTATATGACAAAACATTGAATTTCAATTTTGACCAGTTAAATCAGATCAGAAGGTATGATTTACACTTCTTTTTTTTTTTTAAATGCCATTAGGAAGCGTGGGCCTGGTTCGCTTGGGGTTTCGTGTATTGGATTCGGAGAGGTAAGCTCTATTTTTCATTGGGGTGTAACGGCACATGTTAGTGAGTTGTTTAACACTATCCTTACCTTCAAAACAAGTCTGATGATAGCGTTTACCGTCGAGCGCCCTCTATCAGAATGACTATCCCATTACAACTATTATTACCGTGCCCGGGACAATATGCATTGTGTGCTTAAATCTAAACGTATGGTGGTTTGGAGCAAAGGTACCCCGTGGCGTCAACAGGCGGGGGGGCCGGGGGCATGTTGCCCCCCCTGACTACTTGGCCTGGAAAAATTGGCAAAAAATCATGCTAAATCAGACGTTTTTTAGCCCTCTGCCTGCCCCGGGACAAATTGCCCCTTGGACCCCCCTGAAGGGGAAAATTTCCCAAGAATGGGAATTTGCCCTCAGAGCGGGTAGCCCGTTTACGACGGCCACTGAAGGTACCTAGTGGTTTTGGAGATGTTTTGGGACAAATAGGTATCAAACGAAAGCTCAAATCCAAGAATCGATCATCTAGTTTATATTTATGAACGGAATTCCTCACCGACAATATCAAGGACTGAAACTAGAGAAAAATCCTGTCATGGAATCGCCATTGGCTTTTTGATTAGGATTACATGTTAAAATACTGGTCAGGTACCTATGTAAAAGTGACGTGTAACTAAGATGAATTTGGCATTTTAATAAAGCTAAGGCATCCACTTTAAATAACTTGTTTTATCTTGTGAGGTTTAATGTCACGGCAAAATTATGAACTGAGGAAATCACTAGTGTGTAAAAAATCCGTATACCCCGAAATGTCTGTGCTGCTTGCGTGCTCTCTCACACTTGATGGAAGATGTCCCTGCAATAGTTTTGTAGGATTATATAGTGACCACTACCAACATTCTTAATGCATCCCCGTCCGTAGGACGGAAAGGGGATTTCTTTATGTTATTTTTAATCATCAAAAGAGGGGTTGTTTTTTTGGGGGGGTAATGAGGTAAGAAGGACGGAAGGAGTGATCGCGGGTGATCAAAGATCTGGCTCAGCCTCCCGATATTTTATATATATATTTTATCTATATATACTATAATATATATATATATATATAGATAGATATATATATATATATTATATATCTATAACCCTAATATATAATATATAATCTTGTTTGGGCCACGCTGCGTTTCTATACTTTACCCGGAGACTTCACTGTACAAATGAATAGCTACGGGGGGTGAATCAAGATTATCTCTATATAGTGACGAACTGTAGCCATCATCACTTTTGGGATAAAAGAGAGGCCATTGTAATCCTACTTTAGCGGATTCAAAGTGGCCTATTTTGAAAAGAGTCCCAGGGTACAAAGTTTATCGTAACTTTTGGCCGCATATTTAGAAAAAAATGACATCGCTCGTTTTGTACCCTCTCCCCCCTCAAAAGAATCCTGGCTGCTGGTTTTTCTATCAGTATCAACCATTCAAAATCTTGTCAGGCCGGAAAGGGAACATCAAGACATCATTGGTCGGTCCGTACATTTAACAGAAAAAATGTTTTTGTTTTTGATGTTCAAGTACAAAATAAGAAAAACCCATCACATAATAATCGTTTTTCATTTTTCTGATGCAAATATAAAAATAACATTATTGAAAAAGGTCATTGACTTCAACATTTGCTTTTATCGCTATATTTTCAAAACAAGAAAAAAATATATACACTCACGATGATTGCTTTTCGCTTTTCTCATGCAAGTATGAAAAACAAATAAAAAACGTCACGGAAAGAAGATTACTCTAAACATTAGTTTTTCTTGCTACATTTTTAACCAAGCTTAACCATTTCAACCCGGAATTAATTTTAGGATTTCATTTTTGAACTGTCACCTAAAGACATGTCTAGATCTCTCAGCATAGCAATTCACATGCATTCTCCATGGCAAAACGCATTGCCCGAAGTTGTAAAGCACATTATAAACGTGAAAATTATACCAAGCTTCATCTTTTGGATTGTTCCACATTTGAGATACCAAACTAGTATCTGAATGTATTTTCAAGTATTTATTTATTTGCAAGAAACGCTCAGGCGTTCTATCGGTCCGAAAGGCTTAAAATAATCTCATTTTCCGTGATGTTTGAGTACTTTTCATACTAGATTTAGAAACGTAGAAAATGTAGCAAGGAAAACAAAATGTTTAAATGAATCTCGGTCCTTGTATATGAACGAAAAAGCGTTTTTCTTTGTGTTCTTTTTTTGTTTTGTTTTGTTTTTGTTGTTGTTGTTGTTATTTTGTTGTTTGTTTGTTTTTCAAGTTAGAAACAAGAAAAACTCACAATAATCGTTTTCTGTTTTTCTAATGCAAGTATATATGAAACTCAAACAAAAACATGTAAAAAGATCATTGACTTCAACATTAATATTGTTTTCATTGCTATCTTTCCAAAGAAGAAGAAACAAAAATGCTCACAATTACCATATTTCGTTTTTCTAATGCCAGTATTAAAAAAGATCAAACAACATCTCGGAAAAGGAGATTAGTTTTTAAAGATTTTTTTCCATGCCACATTGTAAACAAGAAAAAAAGGAAAATGCTCACAATAATCGTTTTTTCTGGTGCAAATATGAAATACGAACAAGCAAACATCGCGGAAAATGAAATTAATTTAAACATATTTTCCCTTAATACGTTTCTAAACAAAAAAAAAACAAAAAACAAAGACAACTACTCACAATAACCATTTTCCTTGTTTCTAAATGGAAGTATGAGAAATAAACAAACGACATCATGAGATTAATTACAAAATACGTTTTCCTTGCTGCGTTTCTAAGCAAGAAAACAATGTTCACAATAATCGCATTGTTTCTAATGCGAGTGTGAATAACTTATTTAAATATTTGTTCCCCTTGTTACATATGAAGAGTCGATTTGCAAAAGGGCTTAAATCCACTTTAGGTCGAAATTGAGTTATTAATGTAGAATGTAAAAACACACATTTTCACACAATTTTCATGTTTCAAGCACACTCCGTTCCAAAGTAATTAGTTTCGGTATTTTCCGGAAACTTCCAGAAAAGTTCAGATATTTAAAAGGTTTCCTAATTTTAAAGATCGATAATTTCCTGGTAATGCAATTGAGATTAATTTTAATCCCAACATTGATTGGTCCCTAACTACAATCTTACAAGGATTAACTTCTGAAATTTAAGAGTGTACGTATGTGTGTTGGTGCTTAATAATCATGAGCATATACACTGTTAGAAATTTCCGTAAATTAAGAAAACAGATTTTCCGTAAAACAATAAAAATTAAAAAAACATAAAAAATTTTAATTTACGGAAATATTTCAAAAATTACCGGTAGCAAAATTTCCGGACTTTTTTTTTCGTTCCGTAATTTTAAATTAAGGAAAATTCTGTTAAAATACACATTTTTTCCATAATATGAGACAAATTTTTGTAAAGTTACTGTCAAAGTTGCGTTAATTGACAGAAAATCTGTAAATTTACCCTAAAAATTTCCGTAAATTTACGGAAAATTTTCTAACAGTATAGGGTGCTTTATAAAGAATTGCCGAGGGATGATAACCACCTTCCAGACGTGTTACAAAAAAGATTGGTATAAGACTAGGATACTGTAGAAGGTGTTAAATCAGGATTTCCATATCCTGGTTTTATAAACAAATGTAGTGTCTGTTCTCTTCAGATACGATATCCGGTCCCTACTCTCTTCAGATACCATATCCGGGTAAACATATCGTAAATGGAGAGGTCTTATAAAGCGGTAGCGTTTTTATTTAGAAGTCCCAAGTATGCAATGAGCTTTTTGAACATCTTGTTTGGATGACATTGAGTTATATCACGGGTCACATCTTGCAGTGAAACAACTAAATGCACCACTAGAATAAAAGTGATCTCCATCGACTTGTGATTAATATTGTCATCGAGCAAACTTTTCAAGTGTGGAAAACTTTGCAATATCACTATCATCGAACATGGATTCTGGTGAGTACAGTAGTTAAAAATCAACATTGTGTTGCGCAGGCTTTTAGCTCTTTGGTGTAATTGATATCAACAGCTATCGTCTTTAAAATCGATATGATATTTATACACACTTAAAAATACGGGGTCAAATGCACCGACTAAAAATAACATGACTCCATTTGAGGTAAAATGACTCTTTTTGTGGTCATATTTAAATGGGGTCATTTTATTTTAATAGGTGCATATTTGACACCGTATTTTTAAGTGTGTAGATTCTAAATGAAATCAAATTCTGAAATATTTAGACTTTATGGTCATGGTACAAATTGCTGCTTCCTTTCACGGTTAAAAATATCCGTAAAAATGTTGACTCCGTAAATTGAGAATTTCAGTATTTTATTGAAATATTCCGTTTTTTTCCTTAAAAATACGGAATTTTATGCTAATTAGTGTAATTAGAACCAACTTCAACCACACAAACACCTACTACGACGCATCTACGTGTATAACCCACAATCATTTACCAAAACTCTATCATCTATCAAAACTCACGTTGACGTTTATTTTACGGAATAAAAACGAGTCTGGAATTTTTTTGTGCCAGACGCCTCAATTTTCGTCCTTATGCCACTACTTTGAAATTAAATCATTATAGGCCTAGAAAATTTGACTTGAAATTTACAGTACGGATAATCAAAACAAAGTATCATGAACATTTTCTTTTGTATATTATAACTTATTATGGGATGGAAGAAACTATAGAGTTCAAAATAAGTAAGTCCCTCCCTGACAAATGTGCATTTTCTGGAAAAGTTAGGCTCCTTAACCTGTTACAAAAACGTAAAATGTACACTGAAGTGTTGCACATTTAATGTTAAAAAACACACAACAGTTAACCTTCTCCCTGAAATGACGTCATTTATTAAATTTGATGCATCGAATAAAAACTGACACTTTCTTGCATAGCGATTTAACAATCGAGAAAATCAAGTTTTAAAGATTTGTCTTAAGATTCTTTTCTCACTTCATTTAATTTTCCCAAAATGTACAGATGTAAACATGCATTTAATGTTTGTTTGTTTGCTTGTTTGTTTTATATCAACTTTCTGCGAAGTACAGTAAAGAGTCTCCCAGGCAAAACAATGTCGTTTAAGCTTCCAAAACAATTTGTGTTACACATTTAATGTTAAAAAACACATATAACATTACAATGTTTACAATTTGTACATTTGGGAAAAGTTAATTGAAGTGAGAAAAGAATCTTTAAAAAATCTTGTGAAACGACTATGATCATTTTTCCGTGCTTTACATTGTCATAATGAAAATAATGACAATAGAACTGTTGCTATGATGTAATCATATTATTGTACCACTATGTATACCCTAAAATATTTTAAACGTGACTATCTTTTGTTATGTTGTAAGTAAAAAACAGTCCTGTAATAAAAGATAAGACGCTATTTATTGTCAAAAACGAAATAGTCTCTCTGTTTCTCTGTGTCTAAGGAAAAAAAAACGATTTTCAAGAAAAGATGTAACTTTGCAAAAACCCATAAGAAACCAACAATTTGTACCAATACCGTCATTTGCGAGAAGCCCCAAATAATTTCTGGACTCCATTTCATTTAGAATCTATTAATCTATAAGGGGGTTCCGTGGACACAGGATTTCGTTTTGACGCGCCATTTTTTAACGCTCAATTATTTTTGCCCAAGATTTTTGTAACTGCCTAAATATTAGTGGCGTGTATTTTGGTGGGAAAAAATCAAATCGGTCATGATGTTTTTATACTGACCAGCATAAATATTTTATTATATTCAAAATTTGTTTTGCCACTTAAATCGTACTGGACTAACTTTTTTTTATTTTGTTTTTTATTTCCGCAATGTAATTGTATTTATGTCCAACTATTATGACGGGAATTGAAAATGATTTTTCATTTTTGGGCGGGAGAATTGGTAAACGCCATAAAAATCGGTTTTGGACCGCCATTTTGAATCTGTATAACCGATTTTTGACTTTTTTCCTGTTATGTAATCGTGTTGACACACCCCATCAGTGACCAGAGTTTTGGTAAACAAAATCCAACGGCAAAGTGGGTTTCGGAGGGGTCCCCCCCATGCACCAACTGGAGTGCAGAAAACCTTATGCACTTAAGTGTTAATATTATAATTTATACATTGTAAATGAAATGTTTAGAAAGTATGGACAAAACATGTTTTGATCATGTTTAAATCCTAAACATGTTTAGAGTTTAAACATAAGAAACGTGTATAATTCCTAAACATGTTTAGGCTTTAAACATAGACTAAATATGTTTTTATCTATACTTTCTAAACACTTCATTTACAGTGTAATTGTGTAACATTCACATCTACCGCAGAGGCACCATCGATATCCTGAACTCCCGTTCCGTGCTCCGCTCCAAATCATCTTAAAGGTGTAAGACCCGATAAATCATTTTGCTATTAACCCAAAACTTCCTGGAATTGATTAATCAGAGTGCATGATTTCGATAAAAAAGTGTGATTTCCTGTGTCAAAACTAACTTCAGGCAGATCATGATGTCACTTTCCATCCTGCTCCTGAGAATAGGATGTTTTCGAAATCCACGACGGATGATTCTAAGACAGATGAAACGACATTTTCAGGCATATGCGCATGCGTCAACTTTGATGTCGTATGCTCTCGTCGTCTAATTTCTATAGACTGTTCGGTTGTGCGGGCAGGCAAATCTTATATTTTAGTGCAACCATTGAAACAAAATAGATTTTAAAATGGATGAGGTGGGACTAATATACTAAGAGGGATATGAAACTCCCTATTCACTCTTGTGTTAAATATATGTGTGCCTCGACTACTGTATCATAACTTTGGAATCAAACTACATTTTATAACTCGTGTTAGATATTTATTATTATATTTCTCATGTTTTTTTACCGATTTAGGCCTATTTCCGTATGTAACATAGGAAATTGTATGAATCGAAGCTATAAATTAGAAGTTACTATTCCTGAATGAACTATTTGCTAAAAGTTGCCGAATTCGGAACTTGCACACCTACTTTTGTCCTCAAACTTTTGTCCTGCGAAATTGATGATAAAACTCCAAAAGTTGATTATTATTTTATTTTCTTTGGTGTATTTCCGGTGCAGTTTTGGCATTATGTTTGGGAAATTAAAGTCGGCTATCCTGAAATGGATAATCTTCTTTTGTAAAACTTGGGCCGAGGCACGCCTGAACGCTTATGCTCCAGGACCATAATGGTCCTGGAGCATAAGTAATCTGGAGAAATACTCTAAGTCAAAATTTGAATGCACATGCTCAGGACCATATGGCAAATATGCTCCTGGAGCAATTATTTGACTTAGATTATTTCTCCACTGCTCCAGGAACATGTGCCATATGCTCCTGGACCATTTGTGTATTCAAATTATGCTCCATGATCATATTCAGCATATTCAAATATTTGACGTAAAGTATTGTTCCTGTTTATTTATGCTCCAGCACCATATGCTCCAGTGAGTGAGTGAGTGAGTGAGTGAGTGAGTGAGTGAGTGAGTGAGTGAGTGAGTGAGTGAGTGAGTGAGTGAGTGAGTGAGTGAGTGAGTGAGTGAGTGAGTGAGTGAGTGAGTGAGTGAGTGACAGAAAACTAGTATGAGTGCATATACTGTATCAGACAATCTAGGCAATATAAATAGGATTTTTAAAATGTTCAACGGTATAAATACAAAATTAGGTTATTGGGGAAGGGAAAATGCGGATTTCATCGGTTTCCCTCTGATTGAGCTGTTCCTTCAAAACTTACCCCATGCCATTTCATATTTTCCTATTAAAAAAACGTGTTTAACTTTTAAGTCAAGAGTCCCTATGCTTAGTATTATAATGATATTAACCTACTTAACAAAAGTATGTATACGCCCACCCCACCCCCGTGAAAACGGGGTAAAAACAGCACCATAATGTAAAAGCTTGCATGAAACGTAATAAGCGGAAAGCCTCCGCGATTTACCATTAGAAGTTTCCAAAGGGTCTATCATTTGGTTTAGTTTTTGTTTTGTTTATATTTGTTGTTGTGTATTTGTTTGTTTGTTTTCTGCCTGTACCCTGTCGGAGCGGGATTCTTGACTTGTTAGTATATTGGGAACCTGATTATTTGATTAAATAGGAACGTATGAAGAGTGTGGAGAAGTATTTTTTGAGTTGTGATGAGGGAGGAGTATCAAACTACATCCACTTACATGCAATGCTCTGATCTTTGGTAAACTGAACATAATTAAATACTATGGGCAGTATTCTCAAACGATGTTTAAAATAAACGGTTGTTATGCTTAAACTGTGGTTAGCTAAACGCACAGTTTAAAAACCGCAGGTTAAATATTTTAACAAGTCGTTTAGCTAACCACGATATTTAAACGCCGTAAATATCATCCACCGAACTGTGACTTCTTCACCTATAATACGTGCGCGTGAACATGTCAGACAACGCCTTCCGGTTTAACACCACTAAATACTGGTCCCATTCGTTCCTATACAAAATGGGCGAGATGAAAAGGCTTACTGTATTTTGCGAAACGAAACGAAACAGAACTGCCATTAGATTACACGCTTTATTCCGTCATGCATGCATACCGTGCATAGCGGAATAAAGCGTGTAATCCAATGGGAGTTATGTTTCGTTTCGTTTCGCAAAATACAGTAAGCCAGATGAAAACGTCATTTTCTCCTCAATGGAACATCTCAGACCTTATAGCTAACATTCTGCTTGAAGATCATCATATCTCCTACACAATCAATCATGAAAATAGGGTAGTTATCCCCAAAATTTTCGAGCTACTGGACCGTGAATAGTAGCACGCACTGTGGACCCTGGAGGCCACAGCACTTTTTCAGTCAGGTGTTCCCTGTAAGAATACGGTTAAAATTGGTTTGTCCGATCAAAATAACTTTTTTTTATATTCCTACAGATTTTATACTTAATATTGATAGCAACCATGATTTGCAACCCAGATCTCGCCATTTCTCTCCGTTTTTAGGGTATACTTAGGCGAGGTCACAAAAAACCCACCTCATTTGCAGTGGGGGCTGGACTTACCTGTTTCTCATGTTATTTACTGGTTTGAATCTTTCCGTACTTGTTGATGCAACGCAAGAAGTCAGCGGGTAAATTTCAAGAATGTCGCGTTATGCAAGGAACTTTAGAATTTGTTCAGCGATGGAGAAAAAACACCGGGCCTATTCAAAACTTTTGTATGTCGCTATGCTTCACTTGCTATCATTCAACACTATAACAGGTACACACAAGCATAAAAATAGAAGCAAAGGAAAAATGGTCGAGAGGAAATCAACTGAGGACTCGGAAAAGAAAGATAAGAGAAATAAAGGAGGTAACTGGTCTAACCACGAGTATCACACATAGCTGAAAATATCTGGCATTTGATGAAAGCGTGAAGTTAAACACGCCTTAAACTACCCCTGGACCAAGTCTATAAGTTTAACAATGTTTTAGACATCTTTAACGATAGATGTTCTCCTAAAATTTAAACAACGTTTAAAGTTATCCGTGCTTTGAGAATTACGTTTATTTTAGTGAGCGTTTGAATTGCGATTTAAACAGTGATTAGCGTTAAACATCGTTTGAGAATACGGACCTAATAGTTTAAGATCCTGGGCATGTACAACCGGGTTGAATTTAGACATTATTTCAGCTATATGTTTCTGGTGCGTTTTTCCACAACTAGGGGTTCAGCTCAAATGGCAGAATCACGTACACACTCGATACAAACATGATTAGGAGACTATTTGTTTGATTAATGATTTATAACTTTTAATAATTCGGATCAATACGTGAATCATTCATAATCACAACTCCACGCCACTTTCTCTTCTCTATCCTAACCTACCCCCGATTTTATTTACGTCATTTGGTCACATCGGTTCTGGGACAGAGGGCGCTAGACCACCTTTACAGCGGAGCTAGCTCCAATCGCCACATTTCCGGAAACTGTCCTGCATCGAAATACCTAAGATGTTTTGCCTCAAACAAAATTCAGAGGGGCGTCATTGATCTTGATAACGTCATGGAAGTGGAGTATTCCTCCTGCTGTAGGGTTTGCCATTTGGAAGTTTCTTAAATTGTTACTGAGAGGCCAATAATGAGTTAATAATGTTTATTGATGCGTAATTCTATATTTTTGCTTATTCCAAAACAGGTTATTCCCCAAAAGCAAGACTATCCTTCGCATCCTTCTGGGCAAGGCTACGCTCAGCTGCAAGAGATCCCACTATCAGAAGAACCAGCGCAGAACACCAACTATGTAAGTCATTCATGGAAAAAGAGTCATTCATAAAAGTACAAATTCTCAACAAAAATTAAAAATCTATGATTATGAGATCTCTGGAAAGGCAACCTTACTCCGAGTTTCGCAAAATACCCTCACTTACGATCATTAGGTACCCTGTCCTCAGATATATAGACTGATTTTCAATCTTAAAATAGATATATTTTACAAATGCCATTTTAACCGGGTGTGGCCATTTTGTGACCCACTGACACACGTGACCCTGATGAATTCTACGGAATAAAGTGCACTTGATTCCGTAAAATGTGCACTTTATTCCGTAAAGTATGCTGAATTTTAACCCCATATCCTATAATACAGTCTGTCTGATTGGATAAAATTTTTAAAAATACGTATTTTCATTGAAATATTCAGTATTTTTCCCATAAAAATAAGAATTTGCCCGTAAAGCATAAATATAGTTTATGCTAATTATAGTATAATTAGAACCAGCTTCATCCATTCAAACCCCTACACATGATAGGACACAGGTATGTTCTATACAACCCACAATCGTGTACATCTATCCATTTTTTGCTGCCAGACGTTTCCGTTTTCGTCCGTATTCTAGATGTAAAAACAATTTTCTTTGGTTTTAATTTTAAACAAGACGAGTCCTTAAAAAGGACAATCTTCTGCATTTTAGTGCACAATTTGTGAAATGAAACAACAATTGAGTTTTGTAACACTATATTGTAATGAATACTATGCAAGGCATCAATCATAATGATCAACCTTTATTGTGAAACAAAAGACATTGAGTTTCATGTTACTTTTTCTGATACATCTGGTATTATTTTGAAGTAGACATTGCATTGCATGGAACACCAAGCTTCAGGTTACCATACTTCCCTTTTAAAGGGAACTTCTTATCTAGTGCAAAGGCCAAATCACTATTGTGTATTGTGTAGTAATATCTGTCATACATTGCTGTACAAAAGTTGTGTCTGTTTACCGCACATGAAATATTAGTCTGCTTAATGAAATAGTTCCATGCTATCAGTGTTAAAATATACATACAAACAATGTAATTCTGTACCACAATTGTATATTATAACATTTGAAGTATTATTTTGGATATAAATTAGCCATAGAAGTCATTCTACATTTTAATTTGTCAAGCAAAATTTTGCAATCTGACCCAACCAATCAGAAAAACTGTTACATAGCTACCTTTAGGTAAGGACTAGTCTCATTTAGTGCAAGCAGGGAATGTCACTATCACTAGTGGTGCAAGTAGAGTATGTATATCACTGACCATGGCCATGCATGGAAATATGAGACTCTTGAACTCAACAGAGAGTATCAGTAACAGCTGAGAAGTGTAAACAATGGATGGGCTGTATACACACAATAAGAACTGAGTACCACTGCATGAGGGTTTGGTCAATTCAGGATTAATCTTCTGCCTGGCAGAAGAAAAAACGGTTTTTAAATCAACAATTAAATTTGAATGCACAATAATAATAATAGTTTGTTTAAGTTATCAATTATCATTACTGTTGTTATTGTTGTTACTACGTTTCAGAGTGACCCAAGTACAACTGTGATTGTGAGACAAGCTCCAAGCCAGCCAAATGATTACTTGTCTTTTGCCATTATCGTCACTATTTGCTGCTGTTTGCCGATTGGAATAGTAGCTATCGTCAAGTCAATCAACGTAAGTTGTATAGACAGTGGTTTAACGTCATACAGAGTGGTAAAAAAGGTTTACACTTTTTTGTCTTAAAATGTCTCAAAAGTGGTTAGACATATCAAATTCTTTTGAAGATATTTATTAACTACAATATCTTGTTAGAACCCGGTGAAAATGACGCTGAAAACAAAGCTCAAACAACAAAATGGCGGCTGTGTAGAGAAAAATAGTCAAAAACCACTTTCCACACAAGAAAGTCTACTAGTCTGGTGCTCGACCCAAAGAACCTTGCATGTGACCTTGCGCAAGAGTCCACACAAAATATTTTGATGGTTTCTAGGCAAGATTGACCTACTGAATCTAAATCTGGATGATGCCACCTTGGCATCCTTGAGCATTTTGAGATAGGGTAGGGGGTAAATTAACAGGGGTAAAATTTGTAAATGCTTCATAATGGGTTAAAAGGTGTATAGTCATGTTCAATTCTGGTCCTATGGATTCAAAAAAGTATAGTTTGCTATATCTAGACATTTACTTTAACACAATCAAGTCTAAAATGGTTAGGTCATCCTGGGGTAACATTTCAGAAGGCACAGATTCTGTTCAAATGGGTCCCTCAAATTCTTCATTCTGTTTTGATATTAATGTCAAATATAGTTACACACATTTGTTGGACATTTGTGGTATAAATCAGGGGGGAAAAATGGAGAAGGTCCACAGGTCTATGGGGGTTTAATCATTTAGTCCTCTGTTAGGTACCTTAGCAATGATTGACACGAGATAAATGTTTTTTTCTGTTTTCACATTCCCATACGAACATTTGAACCAATTTGAAACAAATCGGATCGTTGTAAAATATTTAATCCCATGATGACTTGAACACATTTTGGTCTGTTTGTAAAACACAAAAGGTTGCAGGTATAAGGCAAACTCTACCTTTTTTTTAAACCTTGGCACAAGATTAAACACTTTTAATACATATTTTCAAATCCACATGAAATTTTACAAATTTTACCCCCTGTTAACTTCCAACCCCCGTCCTCTATCTTCACAATGCGCAATGATGCCAAAGTGGCATCAACCAGCTTTTGGAATCAAGCCATGTCAAATGTTGCCTAGAAACCATCAAAAACATTGTTTGGGAAGCTTGCCGCCAAGTTTATATGTGTCGAGCACCGGACTATACGGGGCATTGTGGTTAACATAATCATACCATTGCGTGAACGGTATGCCAACAAACTACTGACTATACCTTTTTAACTATTAATATGAAAACTTCGCGCGCCGTTGAAGCTATGTGATTTCACTGATCCGCTAAATCTTTCATTCCTGAAACGTATGGACTTATCCGCCATGTTTGTTAGGTTGATGAGGGGCCGGGACTCAGGCCTACAAACTATTATAATGAAGTGGGTGGGACGTATTTTCGATTAGTAACGGGGGCTGATACGACCGGGCAACACCAACACATCTATCCGGATCGTTTTGCGGCACGCGTAGTACGCCCCTATCATATTTTGAAATCGTGCAGCCCCGTGTACCCGTGAGCACACTACAAGCTACTACAGCTGTTGAATGCACAAAATGGTTATTAAAGGCTGACTCAGAGATTTCTCGATGAGGGCGCCCTCAATTTTCAAACAAATTGTGTTTTTTGCATGTACATACTGCTTGTCCATATACTAATCACTGTGTGAAATAGCTAAGCTCAAATCGAAGTCCTTCATATAGAAAATCACATCTTTGTTTAAAAATTCCGGATCCGGAAATTTTGTTATATACATGTACAGTATCCTATGGCACTGTTATATACACATAAATGTTTACTGCATCAAAACGAAAAATCCGATTCATCTCAAACTTTGGAATTGAGCATTCCAGGTGACTGTCTTTAGTTCGAGTTGATTATTTTTAATTAATATATTTAAAAAATTATATTCAGAAATCTCTGAGTCAGACTTTAAATTACTCAAGTTAAAAAAGTTTAAAACACAAATCACAGCCCAAGTTCCTACAAATATGCCAGGGCCAGTGGCGCACGTATTAGAAACATAATTACAAGCAGAGATGCATGACATGTCAGATGCCGTGTTAGTACTGTTACGAACGTATTTATCATGGCATGGCCAAGGCAGACTACACTGTCACTAACTGGGGTCTTGTACACACACACATACACGCCCTGCCAGTGAAAAGTTGGTTGAAACAATCCCGGAAACAGTGAGTCTATGATATGGACAGACTCACGTTCGATGGAAGTAATGCCCCAGTCTAGCTCCTTCACGTCTGTACCTACAACGTAGATAACATGGGATATCGTAGCGGATCATAGTGAGTGAGCAACCTCGGGCTAGCCTCAGTCAATACTTCCACACACACACGCACACAATCGCCGCGGTCAGCTATATTTACTATCATTTTAGGCAGTATCGAGAATTCTTGCAAGTTTTTCTTGGTCGTAGATTTAAACATTGCTTTGGGTAGCTCTGGCCGGGAATGGGTGAACCTTTGAATCGAATTCTCTACATTCCATGCCCACGTATTGCCGTAAACAACCGTGTATGAACTCTGATCCACAAAATAGCCGTGTTTTCAAATTGGGAAATTCCAGTCTCTGATACAGCTGAAATAACAACGATACGTATTGCTCGTACTTTGTTGAATGTGTGGGATGTGTTGTAAACAGGTAGTAGAAGGAGAGTAGGCAACGGCGAAATTTTAAATTGCTTTGTCAGTTTGAGGGATTTTTTGAAAACGAGCGAAATTCAAAATATCAGGGTTTTTTACTAAAAATCTAGTTGGTGCTCACCTGGTGAGCGCCAGATAAATCCTCCTTAAATTACTTCTTTTTTCTCTGTGCCAATTTTCAGCACTGGGCGATAACTGGTTTAAAAGAAAATGGT